>CM027873.1:73949047-73954047 GCA_016097615.1 Eucalyptus dawsonii | reverse complement strand
GTTTTGATCTAAGATTTCAATTCTTCCGTGTTTCAGCAGTAGCATATTGTTCCGTGGAGCTAAGGTCCAAAATAGGGAAGAAAGAGGTGTTTCCACGACTCTACCACTCAGTCAATTCTGTTCCACTTAATCCCTATTTCATGGCCACATATTTTTCCGGCTAAGTAATGGGAAACCTTTCTACTGTTACATGAATCCGATTTTCATTTCATCCGGGAAAAGCCATCTTTTTCTCAACAATGTCTTTGTCATTTGATCCAATAGCCTTCCGTTCGATAGGAACAGATTTGATAAATACTGATAACTCTCGGATGGAGTATTAGAACGGAAAAATCCATTAGATAATGAACTATTGGTTCTAAGCCATCTCTGGCGATGAATCAACAATTCGAAGTGCTTTTCTTGCGTATTCTTGATAAACCAGCGTTTATATATAGATGTAGGGGAATCTGTTTGGGAAGTAAGAAGCCCCTTTGACATCTCTTCATCTGCAAAGAATTCTCGATGTGAAAACACAGAGACAAAGGGCTGATCTTTGAATAGGAAAAAGAGTGGATCTGCAGGGTCCCAAATGAATTGGCTTATTCGAAAAAAGCCTTGTTCTTTGGAAGATCTATCTCGTGTCTGGTACTGCATGGTTCCACTCTGCAAGAACTCCGAATCATTCTCTTGAAGCTCCTCCTTTTCATCATAAATGATCCGCTTGCCCCGAAATGACCTGGCCCAGTAGGGAAATCCCAATGAATTGGGCCTTTCGATACAATCAAATAGAAAGCCCCAAGGGCGCCATATTCTAGGAGCCCAAACTATGTGATTGAATAAGTCCTCCTCTATCTGTTGCGGGTCGAGGACTCCTTCTCCTTCCCCTTCTTCAAACTCCGATTCGTATTTTTCATAGAGAAATCTCTGATCAACGATAGAACAAGATCCATTTTGCATCATATCTAAGGGATTCCTTGGTTTGGGCCGAAGAAGCAATGTCACTCGATCATTATCAAACTGACTGTAATCTTTTTCTGTCCGCGAGGATCCCACCAGAGCGCCTTCTACTTCTAATAGGCCATGAACTAGATCAGAATCATTCTCAACGAGTCCATAAGAAGTGATCTCATTTTTTCATCGGGTCCGGGTAGAGACCAAAGGTCTTGAGCGATCGATCCGGCAGAACAACTCAAAAGATAAAGAAGTATCGTTAATTTCTTCATGCTCGTTCCAAGTTCGAAGTACCATTTGTACAAATAAGAATCCCCTTCGTTACATGATTTCTTCTTCATATAGATAGATATAGGATCTATGGGGCAATTACTTAGAAGTACATTTTGTGCAACAGCCCTTCCTATCTGATAGAAAAGGATCCCATGATCCTGAACCGATCTTACCTGGGATCGCAAATCCCAAGTTTGTCTATGAAGAGCAGATCTAATTGTATTAGTGTCTAGAATTGATTTCTTTTGTGTAATACTAATCGATAGGGCCTCATTGGTAAGTGCTACAAGATCTCGTACATTGGAACCCATGGTTATGGACCCGAATCCATTAGTATGGAACATCTTCTTTTCCAAGTGAAATCCCCTAGTATATGAAAGGGTGAAAAAGTGCTTTCGTTGTTGTGGAATAAGAAGCCTTCGTATCTTAATGCATGTATTTAATTTATTCGGAGCTATTAGAGCGGGATCCACTTTTGGGGAATATGAGTCGAAGCAATAACAAGAATATTTTGAGTGGAACATCTTTCACAATCCCTGGAGAGATAGTTCACTAATAGACCGAGGGATAAGTAATTCGACTCATTCACATCCAGATCATGAATGTTTGGAATCCATATTATGCAAGGAGACATTGCTTTTGCTAATTCGAATTGAAGGGTAATATAAAATCGGTCTATTTCCGGCATCATATCCATAGTTAGCGCATTCATCCTAGTTAGAAGCTCCAGCTCCGTATCAAGGTCACGATCAATATCGTCACTATCCTCAATATCGTCACTATCCTCAATATCGATATCATCAATAAGAAAACCTTTAGGCTTGTTATCCAGGAACTTGTTCAGAAATACTGTAATGAAAGGAACATAGGAGTTTGTCGCTAGGTATTTGACCAAATAGGATCGTCCAGTTCCTATAGAACCTATCACTAAAATACCCCTAGAAGGGGATAGGGCTAAGCGGAGCGAAAAGGGTTTTCCATGAGATGTGAAATGAAAACTATTAGTCCCACACGAGGTTTGTGAATAAGTGATTGTCTGATAATGAGCAAGGAATATCCGTCTTTCTGCTAAACAGAATGTATTGAACTCATAATTCATTAGATACTTTTTATGAATGTCAACTAAGTATCGTAAGTAAATTGCTCCCGGTTGTTCAATCATTTGATAACCAGAGTCATTCTTTGATAAATGATCACTATGAGTCAAACTCAATAGAATTTGATCAATCCCTTTTTCTGTCGTTAAGGTGGAAAACTGAACCAAGAATTCTCTTTCTTTATCATCAATCGAATCACTGTTCGCGACCCAGGATTCTATTTTATCATCAATCCAATCACCGTTCACATTTTTTTCTTTTTCTTATCAATGAATAGATCTCTTTACTTGTATGACTTAGATGTCTCGTCTTTTTCGAAAAAGTGATTCGATGGATGGGATTTGGTATGATACTTATGAGATCGATGAGATTGATATTCCAATATTTCTTCTTAGAACGTATTGATTTGAACCCATAAGCGGGACCACCACCCCATAGCATGTTGCCGCCAGAAGCAGAACCCCGTATTTCTTCTAGAGAATCTCCTAATTTTTCCAGAGCAACTAGAAAGAGATTCTTTAACCAGAAAGAATTCAGTTCAGATGTAGGGTACCTATCCAGAAGTTTTCGCAACTCCATCATGTATGATGGAATCATCCAAGATTTGACCTTTTCGAACTCTGTCTGTAACTCACTATAGGCTCGGGAAACAAAGAAGATGTGTACGAACGATATATGTAGCAACAAGAAGAAGGAAAAGGATTGAATAGAGGAACTCCCGAACATTTGGAGATCTCAGATGGGTCGATATCAATGGTGACTCATTATTTCGATGAATCATTTCTTCGGACAGAAGAAGATTATGTAAACACTTACTCGAAATCTCACTTATCAGATTCCATTGTGGAAGACAGAATTTTTCTGAAGAATTTGCCATGATATATCTGATCCATGCATAATATCATGAAAAATGGATACAAATTTTTGACTGCTACTTAGTATCGGCAATAGGTCTGAAAAAGTATCTAAAAATATCCAATTTAGATATTTGTACCCTGTCGAGGTAAGGAACCATGGCATATATGTTTGGAATAGATTCCATTTTGAGAGAGTTGAAAAAGCACTATCTCGTTGAAAGGTTCTATACATCTGTCCTTTCTCAACGCATTTCTTTAGACAAAGACTCCGTTTTTTCCTCTTTTCGGATGGTAAATATTTCTCAGAACATGGAGTGTGAATCAACCCCATGTTTGAATTGAAATTGAGATACTGATACAAGTTCTTCCCTTCTGAATCAGATAGATTCATATCTGAAAGAGGTTGACAATAAGTTCTTTCAAAATTGACTATTTGTCCCTCTGTTAGAGGTGTTCCAGAAATGTCTGCGATCGAGTAAATAGCTCTACGAACTAATGGATCGGATCGAATTGCAAAATGGAAAGATTTGTACAAGTTAGACCTTTCGTCACCACTTTGTGGAAAATCGTTAGGTATGAATATGTTAGATACCTGTGACTCGATTGGTGAAATAGTATCTCTCCAAAAAAGCGTATTTTTTTTTACCGCCGCACAAAGAAAATATTTTGTTGCGAATGAACAAGATATTGAGGAATTGTCCATATGTAAAATCAGAATTATTGATACGGGCCCTTTCCACATAAAAGGGGAATCTTTTGTTACAATAGAAGCAGAAGTGATGTGGATTATTCAAGAATCGAAGTCGATTTGCTTTATAAAAAGAAGATATCAATGAACTTCTATGAAATGGTTTCACGGGATTCAGCCAATTGTCTTGATCGTGGGATATCATTGAGAAATAGGAATCCGTGTTATCAAAAGATTTCCTGCGATTATTTCTAGTATGGAATGAGTCAATCATCCACTTTGGTATCTTATTGAAAAAAAATGGTGATATTGTTCCTCCATTGATCAATAATTTCGATTTTTGGGAAGTATCATGATCATCCAATAATAATGGTTTCCATTTTTTCAAATGAACGATTTGAAGACCTATTGATTCTAACAACTGATTGCAGAGTTGATCATTCGGACCTTTCAATTCATAGACGTGGATCTCGGACCTATGAATGGGGGTATTCCCGAAACTCACAAAGAAAAAGGAAGTGAGTTAGACAAAAAAAGAAGAAACTTGGACAAAAAGAGAAGTAACTTGGACAAAACGAAACGAAGTGACTTAGACAAATCTTTTTTGTCGATAACCTCAGACCAATCAATCGAATATTGATTAATACGTAATCGATCGAAGACTACTTGAAAACGGCTCTTCTGCTTAGAAACGAAATGTTCCAAATGTTCCTGGAAATTCTTGCTCCCATTGGACCATTTGTATCTATATGCATTAGGATCCCGATTCACGGATCTCTCGGTTCGAGAAATAAAAATAAGAGGATTGAACCATTTCTTCTGACTCTTTTTTCAAATTCGATAAATGTTGGTTGATCGTATATTTCATTATCGTTCTATGATTCAAAGTATCATTTCCTATTTGATCCCTTTGAATTCCATATTCGAAGTTGCGATCGGATCTATTCATTAAAAAGAATCGATTCCATACATTTCTTATGTACCCATAGGTGCTATATTGGATTTGAATCAGATTTCGGATCCATCTATATTGATTGACTGCCTCCATTATGTTGTTGCTAGCAAATACCACTATTTTTGGTTTTGGATCTTCCAAATCATTCCCGCAGGAGATCCGGACCCATTTTTTTCTGATCCTTCGATAAAAAGATT
>CM027873.1:72551317-72726447 GCA_016097615.1 Eucalyptus dawsonii | reverse complement strand
TCAGCTAGTTGCCTGCTGTTTACTAACATCAATATTTAAAGCTTAACGATGATATTCATAGCTTTATTTATCAATTCGAGAACATTTTCATTATTTTTGGCAGAAAAACAACGGCGCAAAGGCTGAACTTGACCACGGTGGCCGAGGGAACATCCCCGAACCCCATAAACAGGTCAAGTCGACTTTAACTTGATATAGTCAGCGGCTCTAATCCAGGGGCAAGGTGCATAATCTTCACGAATAAACTGGTAGAATCTAAATAAAATACGCGAGCTCGAAAGTTGGTACTTTTGCTGGAATATGAGAGTTTTCTAAGCCACGCAGTTGTCATCACAATGAAGAGCAAAAACTCTCAAAGTTCTAAATACCAGCAACGTGTATCACAATGGGCTGTCTAAACGATCGTAGACATACTGTGGGTGCGCTAATTCCGGGTAGCTACTTGCCCTCATCACTTCCATGTTTTCCGTCCACTGCGCGGCTGGGTCGGGCTCAAAGTGCTCCTCACCACCTTGACGGTGGCCTAACGAAACAGATGACTGTAATCCACCAAGTAATGAGGCCCCTAGCTTCCATCGCTAAGAAGAAGGCCGACCAAATGTCGGAGAAGCGGAAAATCAAGCCCACATGTAAAGAAAGGGCTTGGAACGATAAAATTGGGGATAAATAGCTGAAATTAGAAAAAGTTATGTCTGATTCATTTTAATGTCAAAAGTTTTTTTTTTTTTTCTAATCACTTAAGTACTACTTTAAAAAAAACGATGTTAATTCCAGTCTAGATAGTCGGAAATTTGCCGTAACTATATTTTATTAATTTCTTAGTCTTACGTGGCTTGCCAACATGCCTAATCAGTAGATGTCGTCCAAAAGTTGTAAATAGTAATCATTTAAATGCCAAATTTTATTTAAAGTGTGAGTCACTAGTCGTTGTTAAAAAGTGACCACTTGATTACCAAGCGTGTCACATGGAAATTTCATATTAAATTTTACTTATAAATAACACATAATCAATTTGGTGGAATTTCTTGCCATTGACAACTAAGTGATAGTTTTTCTCCAATTTTAGCACTTAAATGAGCCAATCAAAAACTTTTGGCACTAAAATGAGTATCATACATACATTCGACACTTATAGTATACTTTTATTTCAATAAAAGCGCCACTAATTATCAATCAATATTGAGATTCATGTCAGTGGAAACACGTGCAAGGATGAGGAAAAAGAGATTGAAGGCCGACACAAGGAAAATCAACTAGCCCTAGTGTTGTTGCATTTGCCTCTAGGCAACAACAAGAAAGACAACATATACTAGACCCAAAACAAGGTAAAATTACAAGGGTGTTGAGGGATTGCCTGCCCCTATACAGTTTTGCAGCAAAAAACACAGTGTAGGTGATATAGCAGATGGGCCGATCTTCCAAAGTTTCTGTTAATCTGGATAGATGAGATGACCAGGATGTTCAAGATGGATGCGGTGGTGAAGGACCCAAAAAATTAATGGAGACTTTTCTGCTCAATTCAATGACATCGAAATGGATCCTCAAAACACTATGCTTCATCATGAATAGGCTTCAAAATGATCCAAACTATATATATGACTTGATTAATGGTTTGAAAAGATATGACATTGAGTTGGACTCGAAGGATGCTTGAATGTGCATAGTGATACCTGGGCAACATGTGTTAAGGCTTTGATGTCAAGCCATTAAGAGCTTGCACTAAAACATGCTTCAAGGAGCATTCAACAAGCATAGAACAAGCTGAAGTGGGAAGTAACTTGATCTAAGCAACTAGATTTCTTGAGAGTATCACAAGTAAAGGTCAAACACGCTGATCATGAAATAAAATTTAAACATGAATGGTTATAAACAAGATTCAAATTCCAATCCTCATGTAGAATTTGAATCGCTCAAGCATGTTGCACGTCCATGAAATGTGGGAAATACCAAACCTCAAATCGCTAATTAGCTAAAATGAAACACGTGAAAATCTAGACAAAATGCAATCCTAGAATCCTAAACTATCTCTCAATGGACAACGGCACACAATTGGAAACTAACTCCTCCAAAATCAATCTAATAATAATGTTAGGATTTACCACACAATCACAAAGAAAATAAAGAGTAAAAGCAAGTAAGAGAATTTGAGCCTGAGGTTTATCCTCATTCACCCTTAAACTAGGACTATGTCCAACTAAGTATTTTATTATAATTAACACATCACACCTCTCTATAATATCTCTCAAATTACAAGAGAAAAACAAAATATATATATATAGGGTTAATAGTTTGAAAAACCCCAAACCGGTAGACTTGTGACAAATTTACCCTAAACTATTTTTTTTATCATGAAAAACCCCAAACTGGTAAACTTGTGACAATTTTACCCCGATTATAAAAAATCATAAATTGGTACATTTATGATAAATTTACCACAAACTAATTTATTCGATTTGCAAAAAAACCCTAAACTGGTAAATTTGTGACAAATATACCCTATGCTAAATTGGATTAATACCACAAAAAAATCATAAAAATTGTAAATGACGTGGAAATGACGAATGTAAAATCCTAAATTGGTATAATGGGTTAACTGTTAAGTGTCATTTAACTTAATAATTTAAAGAACAAAATTTAAGAAAACTAACATAGGGTAAATTTGTCACAAGTGTTCCGTTTAGGATAAATTTGTCAAAAGGATACCAGTTTGGAGTTTTTGGTGGTCAAAAAAATAGTTTGAGGTAAATTTGCCACAAGTGTACTAGTTTGGGATTTTTTAGGGTATTATCCCATATATATTAACTATTCATGAGCTCAAGCCTAAATTACTAATGAAATATGAGCTCAACCTCTTAAGTCTCAAGGGCATTGACTTTACACAGTTGATGGGGAGTATGAATCACACCCTGACATTCTCTCACATGGTGAATATTCTACATGCTTCTTTAAGCCCAATACAATTGTACATCATTCAAACTTTTATGCACTCATTGCCTTAGTCAAAAAAATCTATACTATTCACCTTTATGTCAATTTTCTTCAGTATTACATTTTTTTGTTCCACTTTCTCTTGGATGAAGTGATATTGAATATTGATATGTTTTGTTCTTGTATGAAATCCAAGATTCTTAGTAAAAAATATAACACTTTGACTATCACACCCAATCTTCACTTCTCCTTGTGTAAAACTAAGCTCTTTACATAATTTGTGAATCTAAATTACTTCCTTAACTACATGATAAAAGGCCATGTACTTTGCCTCAGTGGTAGATAAAGTAACTGCGCTCTATCTTTTACTCATCCAACTCACAGCTCCACCTAATAAGGAAATAACATACCCGTTGGGTGACCTCCTGCTATCAATGTCACCTCCCTAATTAGCATTCACAAAACACTTTGATTCTAATGCTTGTCGTTCCTTTGAACTTTTCATGCCTTCATTACATAGCTCAAGGTCAGATGTACCACAAAGATAACAAAGCACCCGCTTTGTTGCCATCCAATGTTTTTTCCTCAGATTGGACAAATATTTGCTTAATACTCCCACTGCTTAGGCAATATTTGGACAAGTACATACCACAACATACATCAAGCTTCCAACTATGCTTGCATATGGGACCGTTGTCATCTCTTTAGCTTTCTTTTCAGTCTTTAGACATTGGAACACTAACAACTTGGAACTTGTGGACATGAGGTCTTCATTGGTTTACAGTCTGCCATATTGAATTTCTTCAACACACTTTCACCATACTTCTTTTGACTTAGCCACAGTTTCCCATTCCCACGCTCCCTTTTTATCTGCATGCCCAAGATGAAGTTTGCTAGGCCTAAACCTTTCATCTCAAACTTATTTGCCAATAGTCCTTCAACAGTGCTAATTATTCTTATATTATTCCCAACTAGTAGCATATGATCAACATATAAGGTTAATATAATAAAGTCACCATCGAACCTTTTCACATAAGTATAATGATCATAATTACAACAAACAAAGCCAAACTTCAATATGTATAAGTCACACTTTTGATACCACATCCTTGGAGGTTGTTCAAAGTCACACAAAGACTTGTTCAATTTGCAAACAAAGTCTTTCTTTCCTTTGACCACAAACCATTCTGGTTATTTCATTAAAATATCCTCCTCCAAGTCATCATGGGGGAATGATGTTTTTACATCAAGCTGCTCTATCTTCAAATTGTATGCAGGTGCTATAGATAAAAGAAGTCTTATGGAATTTAATTTTGCAATAGGAGAAAAAGTCTCATCATAATTGACTCCCTCTATCTACTAGTATCCATTCGCAACCAAATAAGCTTTCTATCATTTTGTCTCTCCATATGTAGATATTTTATTCTTAAACACCCACTTGCATCCGATTGCCTTAAGATCGACGGGTTGTTTTATCGAACTCCACATTTTGTTTTTATCTAGTGAGTCCATCTCATCTTTCGTGGCTTTCTCCTACTGTTTGGCATCCTCCACACTTCTTACTTCCTCGGTAGTAATTGGATCATTACTCATAATAGGCATAGCACAATTTTCATTACTAGCAAATAGGGTATATTGATTTTTCTAATCTAGCTTGTGTGACCTCCGTCTCTTCCTTCAAACCGACATCAAACTCAACCGTTTGTGGTTTTTCAAGATCTTGTGAAACAATCTAATTTGTTGTAGATTCTTTGAACACCACATCCTTACCATGGATGATACCTTTGATATCAGGATTCAACAGCTTGTACTGTTAAAAACCATCATTTTACCCATTGAATATGCACTTCTCTAACTTGCTCTCAAGGTTGTTTCTTTTTTTTCTTTGGTATGTGCACATACACATCACAGCCAAACACCCTAAAATGGGATATGTTTGGCTTATTTCAAAATAGTGCCTTAAACGGTGTCTCATTTCAAAGTTGATGTAAGGGACCTGTTCTTTTGATAACACGCAATAGCCACTGCTTTTGCCCAAAATTCAAATGCTAAATCTGTAACATTTTACATACTTCTTGCTTTTCCCATGAGAGACCGACTAAGTCTCTCTGCCACCCCATTATGCTAAGGTGAATTGGCATTATTTTTGCCTTACAATGTCATTGGTTGCATAGAATTGATCAAACTTCGTCAAATAGAAATCTTCTCTATTGTCAGTCCACAAAATTTATTTATTTTTTTTATCAAATTGATTTTCCTTCAAAGCTTTAAACTCAAGAAATTTTTCAAGTACATCATCTTTCCTCCAAAAATATATCCACACATATCCGGAATAATCATAAGTAAAAGAAACATAATACCTTGATTTTCCAAATGATGCTATAGGTGTAAGATCGAAGACGTCACTATGAGTCAGATTCATAATTCCTTTAGCTCTCCCTCCTATGGATTCAAAAGATACTCGATTTTGTTTCCCATCAAGACAATGCTCACAAAATCCAAAACTCATAAAACAATTTGGGATTCCATCCACCATCTTCTTCAAGGTAAGGTTCATTAGCCCTTTCTTACCGATATAACCCATCTCCAATGCCATGACATCGAAAGATCTTCTTCCACCTGCTCTAAGATATAATTCTCACCACTAATCACTGTGTTTCCTAATAACTTCCACAATTTTCCATATTGTTCACCTTTGGTGATCACCATAGATCCACAGGTTAACTTGGATGAGTACTTGTCCCTAGTAAAAGCAATGCCAGCATTTGCTATAGTTCCTACAAAAAATAATATTCCTAGTAAGACTAGGAATGTGCATCACATCGAAAAGATTTTTATTATCCCATCTTTAATCTTCAGCTTCACCTTTCCGCAACCAATTATATCAAGCGTTGTATCATCTCTCATTCATATTATACTTCCTTGATATAGCTCATAATAGCAAAACCAATCTCCATGAGACATCATGTGAAAAGATGCTCAAGTATCAATTATCCATGTACTACAGTCACCCTGCGATGAATTGCAAATGAGATACATGTCTCTCGTGCTACTGTCATCATCCTTCTCTATACTAGAGGGTGATGCATGCTCTTGCTTCTTTGGACCAAAACTTTTGCTTCTGCAATTTTTCTTCAAGTGTCTAGGCTTTTTGCATTTCTAACACATTATTTTTGATCGATCTCGGTTTTAAATCTTCCTTTAGACTTATTCTTGTGAAATCTGGATTTGGATCATTCAATAGTTTCTTCCTCTTACAAAAAGAGTCTCTTGCGTTGCACTATTGAAACCCACTCGTCTCATCTCCTCAAATAATAAAGCAACTGTAACGCCCTTAAAGGATAACACACCAACATCAACGTCAATGGAAACAATTATATGTTCCCATGAATTCGGTAGTGAGCACAACAAAGTGCATGCTTTATCTTTCTCAATCAAATTGACATTGATCAATGCAAATTGCCCACAAACGGTATTAAATTCATTTAATTATAAGAAAAAGAATCACCTTTACTCATCCAAAGGTTGTACAGTCACTTCCACAGAAACAATCTGTTCATGAGTGACTTGCTCTAATAAAGGTTTTCTAGCTGCATCTAGACATCTTTTGTTGTCTTCTCAAAAGTCATGTTTATCAGGGCATTATTAGCAAGGCATAGCCAAATTAGGCCTCGCGTCCTTCGATCGCAAATATTTCACTCCTTCAATTCAGTAGACGTGGATTCCTTTGTTTCGTCCTCATTCGACTTCCCCTTGGATTTTTCCTCAAGTTTATCTTCTTCAATCACATGCCGTAGATCTCTATCCACGAGCAGAGCCTCCATCTTCAATTTTCATAACTCGAAACCCTTTGTTTTGAATATACGCCAATTCAATCCTTGATTGACAAGATGATGACATTCTCCCAAGATTTGATTTTACTTTCAGAATCTCCTTCATCGTGAAATCCTAACCCCAAACCAAGCTTTGATACCAAATGTTAGGATTTGTTGCACAATTACAAAGAAGATAGAGAGTAAAAAAGCGAGAAAGGGGAATTTGAGATGCATGATTTTATCCTAATTCACCCTTAAACTAAGGCTACGTCTAGCTGATGATTTTTCTATAATTAGCATCTCGCACTTCTCTGTCATATCTCTTAAATTACAAGAGAAAATGAATACATATATTCAAACAAAATATATATTTGATAGCTATTTATGAGCTCAAACCCAAATTATCAATAAATATATGAGCTCAAGGGTGCTACCCATACACAGTTGATGGGGAGGGTTCTGTAACCCCGTACGCCCGGCTGCGGTTGATGGGGAGTATGAATCGCTGTCCTTTTTCGATAATAATATATGTTGTGTCGTGGTATGTAACCTTGCATCTCACTCTTGCAGACATTCTAAATTGCTTCAATTAGGTTCAAATGCAATTGCTCTTCCCTTAGATCAGTGACCATAATTCCTCTCAGCTCTTCACAAAGGACAATTCATTACGTCAATGATTTTTTATTCTCGTGGGGATGCAATCAATATCTGAGGAACCAATACTTCTATTGCCAACAGAATGCCATTCATTTAAATTAATGGTGAAGTTAGTAGTTAAACATTTATGTCCTCCATTTTTGCATTAGTGGAACAACGACGACCTAGCCAACTAGAATCATTCATATAGACCTAAAAGAAAGAAATCAGGATGAGAGAGAGAGAGAGAGAGAAGAGAGGTTGGTGAGAGGAGTTAGCTCAGTGGGTCACCATCGGAACGAAAACAGCAAAGAAATTTGAACCAACCAAACCAACCCATCCGACCACCATTCATTTCCTACGCACCTCCCCGCATATACAACATCAACACGACAAGAAAACCTCCCTTTTCTTCGAGCACTTGCACGTAGGGTTTTCACACACACACACACACAGAGGCAAGCTCGAATCTTTTGTGGAAAACCCACGAATCATAGTACAGTGCCAAATTCGTGTCTCTTGTTCTTTAAACACTTGCCGTAGTTTAAGGATAATGCGCCCTTTAAGGACGAATTTAGGCAAGATCTTCTTTCTCTAAATGTAAAGTCGAATAATAAGATGCATGGTGTCTTTTGCATTTCACTCGGATCGTGTGAATATAGGTTAACCTACCCAGAAAGAAAGGACATAAAGAGAACATAGGTTGCCCAGCCACTTTGGTGCTGAAATCCGCCAATTGGGCCTCTCGCATACCAGCTAAAGAGTACGCACTCAGCGGCTCAAATTCAAACGAATTTCCTCTAAAGCAACTGTAAAAACTGTCAGCGTCTCTCTTCTCTCTTCACCTAAGAAACCAAAACCCCCCCCCCCCCTCTTTCCTCCCTCCCTCCCTCTCCTCTCCTCTTCTCTCCTCTCCTTCCTGGCTTTCTTAGCAGTCTTCAGGAACACTCTTGAACAAAAATGCTAAACATACCACCCTTCCTCAGCTTTGTCACCTTGTATGAGACCTATCTCCGCCGCTGCTTTGCCAACGCCGGCCTCTCGCAGCAAACCCTGAAGCTTGACGATGAGACCACTGTCCAGTTCTGGGGCCCGAACCCCGAAGAAACCGCCCGGAAAACTCCCGTCATGTTGATCCATGGGTTCGGCCCCGTGGGTCTCTGGCAATGGAGGAAGCAGGTCCAATGCCTCGTCCCTCACTTCGACGTCTATGTCCCGGACTTGATCTTCTTCGGCGGCTCCACCACGAGGTCCGCCGAGAGGACCGAGGTCTTCCAGGCAGCCTCCGTGGCGAAGCTCGCTGACAAGTTGAATTTAGAGAGGTTCCACATAGTGGGGACGAGCTATGGCGGGTTCGTAGCGTACCACGTGGCGCAGATGTGGCCCGAGAGGATCAGGAAGGTGGTGATCGCGAGCTCGGGGGTCAACATGAAGAAGGGAGACAACGAGCAGCTGTTGGGGAGGGCCAAGCTAGAGAACATCGAGGACCTCATGTTGCCGGAAACCGCCGCGAACCTGAGGACGCTGATGGATCTGGCTGTGTACAAGCGCATTGCGCACATGGTGCCGGATTTCGTTTTGAACGAGTTCATCAATGTGAGTGCAGTTTCCTCCTCTGATTCTCCGAGAAACTCGTTTCATTCATCGTCGCTTTTCTATACTTTGTCATCAATATACTACTCCATAGTTCTAGCACCCAACATTAGTCACAGATATAGAAGTATAAGCGATTAGGTGAAAGAAGAAAAGGCATGTTCAAGCTTCATAATCGAGCGAGGTGGCTAGCCAAGACTCTTAAGTTTCGATAGTTTTTTATCTGTTTTCCGCTTCTCCAAGTGAATAACGTGACATAGTCTTGCGAACCCCATGTCGGCGAGTTGCGACTTCATCAGTCTTATTGGATCTAAAAGGTAGATAAGCTTCAATTCAAGGTGGGTAAGATGGCATTCAGTACAAGCTAAAAGCATCATGGCTCAAGGTTCCATTAACTAAAGTTAGCTCTGAAATCATCTGGCTATGGAGTTTGCAGCACCTTCTGGTGAGATAAGAGAGTAAGGGTTTGTACCTTCTTGAAGGAAATTGCTAGGAGAGTTCCTCTGAGAATCATCCCTTAAAAGCTGGGGACCATGGTGTCTTGCTTGGAATCTCACTTGAAATTGTCGCTCTCTCAGGACTATTTTGGATGGACTCCCAAAAGGATAATGTGCATGCAAAGATTGACGCCCCTAAATGTGCATTTTCCTACTCCATGAATGCTTTTTCTCTTAATCTTTGTCGTCTTTTAGCAATGAGAGGAAGGAAGGACGAATAATTGGGGAAAAAGAAGTAAAATTTGATTTACTTCTAGATTCATATGATGTGATACAGAGTCCATAATGTAAAGGTGGGTTTGATTAGTGACTCGTTAAATTGCAGAGATTATATACGGAAAAAAGGGCGGAAAAGATAGAGCTTCTTAAGGGATTGACCCTTGGGAGAGAGGAGGACCCTGGCATTTCTGCTCTTCAACAGGTAATTTACCCCCATAACCTTAAGACACACCCATATATATATATATATATATATATATATATATATATATATATATATATATATATATATATATATATGTATGTATGTATGTATGTATGTATGTGCGTGTGTATGTATCTTACTGTTACTTATATTAAAAATTGTCTGACGACTTTTTCCAAATAAATTGTTGGAAATTTATTGCACTTTCATGAATTTGCCAACACTTTTTTGCACAGTTTATCAATTAACAATTTTCGCATTAGTTGGTCAATTTTTATTTGCATAACTTACTGAACTCTCCGAATTTACTAACAACGATGTGAAATAGCGATGTAAAATTAGCACATCACTCAAATAAATATTGATAAATTCACGTAAGAGTTGGTAAAGCTAAGAACATTGTTAAGAAAGACAAAATTTGCAAAACAAGAGTTTGTGATTTCATAAAAATATCGGTAGGTTTCCCACAATAAATAGGAAGATCAAGCGACCGGCAATTTTTCGATTAACGGCTTTTTAACACTTACCAACGACTCTTTTAGAAATCAACCGGGACAGGAAAAGGAAAATCCATTTTGTTAGATGGAACAGTAGAATTTTTTCAAATAACATATTTAGCTACCAATTTTTTCACATGTCTCCATTGGATCACTAATCTCAAATTTTGCCACTATGACAGGATGTGCTGTTGATCTGGGGAGACCATGACCAATTATTCCCATTGCGAATGGCAACTGAACTCAAGGAGTACGTATGCTCTACCCAACATATCTATCACTTCATTAAATTTCTAGTTCAAAGTTAGGAGACTGTTGGGTCACATCGATTGTGGACCCCCGATCAGATCAATATACCTATTGCTTCACTAAACTTCAAGTTTGAAGTACGAGATGTGTCGATTACGTCAATCACGACCCAATCAGACTAACACATCTATTAGCTTCATTAAATTTCTAGTTTAATTTAGCCACCCTAAAATCAAATTTCTTTGATCGAATTAGAGATTGAAGCCGATGTGATTTAGGAAGGAAACAAATTCGATTTTTATCTCTCTTTTTTCAGGCTTTTGGGGAAGAAGGTGAAGCTGGAGGTGATGGAGAACACGGCGCACGTGCCGCAGATTGAAGACCCGCTGCGGTTCAACAGCATCCTCAAGGATTTCTTATGTGAAGAGGAGTGCTTCTAGGGTTTCTTGCATTGTAATGTGACTAATCAATCTTAGTTCTAAGTAATGCTTGCTTGTTAGCTCTAGTTTTTTTTTTTTGTTGTTGCTTTTATTGTGGGATTAAGCAGGTGGGTAACTTGCTGTAGGAATTCCACCTTTGCAATCCCAACCGACGTAATGCTCGTCCAAGGCATACTAAGCACTTTTCGATTATGTGTCCTCTATAATCTAATAAAGTAATTATGTTTTTATGCTTTCGTATATCGACATCTATAAGTACGATTCTCGAGCCAATCCGCCGAGCTCAAATTATCGATGACTTAATCTAAGTTGAGCTCATAATTATGTTTTTGGTCCATCACTTCAAGAAAGACACACTAAGAGGACATAATTAACCTTTGTCCCTAAGATTATCCAGAGGAGACAAGGTACAATTTTGTCACTTTTAGTGAACTCAACGCAACAAATTCTTTAGTTTGTCACCGTTAACCATACCCTTAGGCGATAGAATTTAAGAGTGTTGTCATTCTAAGTAAAACTTAAGTGACAAAATTCGTATATTGTTGCCTTTGGCGTCAATTTGGCATAAAATCGACTTAAGATGACCAACTTCTGTCACCATAAACTCGACAAAAACGAAGATTTTTTTATCGTCTTTGACCGGTCTATTGTGGTAAAAATGAGTTATGTCACCTTTGAACTAGACAACCTTATTTTGTCGCATTTGGTTTTTAAAGGTAACAAATGTTATGAAGGCGCGCCTCAGTATCTAAGGGGGTGAATGATAACCATTTTGTTTTAGAAATAGGTTAGAAGAGAAATAGATTTTTCTATTTCTATTTCTAAAAAAAGTTTCTAAACAAAAATAACTATTTGATAACGACACAAAATTTCTACTTTAAAAATAAAAATTCATTTAATAACGACACAAATTTTTTCTTTTTGGATGGTGATGGACCCGGCATGGCGGTGGCCGTGGTTTGGCGACCGATCGCGGTATGATGGTGACGGGCGCGAACGGTGGTCGGCTGACGGATGAAGGACCGATTGACGAACGATGGGAATAATTTTTATTTCTCATTTCTATTTTACAACAAAAAGTAGAAAATTTCTACTTCGATTTTATTCCAAACCTATTTCTGGAATAAGAATCTGTTTCAGAAATAGAAAAATGGAATAGGTTTACCAAACAGATTTCTATTCCAGAAACAGGCCTGGAATAGAAAAATTGTTTCTAGAACAGAAACAAAGGTTTGTCATGCACCCCCTAAGGCGTTGAAAAAAAATTGTTGCCTTAGATACTGAGGGCGACAAAATAAAAAAAAAAAATGTTGTCCTAAGTAAAGGCGATGGAGTAAATGCAACAAATGCTGACCAAAAGGGTTTGGCCGCCTCAGCACATTATTTTTATAGTGTATTTTTGTAAGTGATTATAATAATTAAGTGACCACTAAGAGGAGAAAATGTTGGATATTATTAATTTAAAAACACCCTAAATCAAGTTTATGAAATAAGACGATTTCTTGAAAATGTGTATATGTATACACACACACATACATACACATGTATAAGATATTACACATGTAAAATGTGGGAAAATTGCTTAAAAAAGTCCTAAATTTATTGCATTTGTATCAATTCAAGTTTATAAACTTTTTAATTTTATCAATTTAATTCTAAAATTTTCACATTGATACAAAAAATTAGTTCATCGGCCAATTTAGGCCGGAAATCACTGACATGGATGTCCACAGTACTATATGTACGATGTGGATATTATTTTAATTTTCAAATACTTTTGTGAATTTTTTATTTTTACTTTTATTTTTCTTCTCCTTTCCTTCATTTCTTTTTTTTATTTCTTCTCTCTTTTTTCGTTATTACCTCCGCTAGTTGCTATCCAGCAGAGGTTGGTCGAGTTACAAAGGACCGTCCACATAAAAAGAAAAGATAAAAAAAAAAATAAGGAAAAGAGAATAAAAATTAAAAAGTAATAAAAATCCGAAAAAAAAAACATATGGTTTTAAAGAAAAATCTACTTTGGCACTGTTTGCATAAGTAATTTCCTATTCAAATTGACCGGATAGACTGAATGAATATCTATATAAAAGATTTAAAATTAAATCGATTCAATTCAAAAATTTTAGGGCTAAATTTATATCGACCGTACTTTTCCATGTAGAGCGTGGCAGGATCACGGCGGAAAAGATTACGGGATGACGCACATCTACGTCACGGAGCGCCCAATGAAGGAATAGGGGCAAGACCGTAATTTCGCCAAATAGCGAGGGCCTTTTCTCGCGGCCGGCCATACAAAATCGCCGGTTCGTCGATCAAAAGGAAAGCTCCCCATGGATCATCCCCACGTCCACGCCCCGACGCTGCCGCGATGCTCCCGCCGTTCCTCAGCCCCGTCGCCCTCTACGAGCGCCACCTCCGCCGCTGCCTGACCAGGTCCGGCCTGTCGCAGCGGACCATCGCCGTCGACGGCGACACCACGCTCCAGTTCTGGGGGCCCGACCCCGCCGCCGCAGCCGCCCGGAAGCCCGCCCTCGTGTTCCTCCACGGGTTCGGCCCCAAGGCGATCTGGCAGTGGCGGCGGCAGGCGCAGCACTTCGCCGCCGCGTTCGACGTCTACGTCCCCGACCTCGTCTTCTTCGGCGGGTCCGCCACGCGGTCCGCGGAGCGGTCGGAGGCGTTCCAGGCGGCGGCCGTCGGGAGGCTGCTCGAGAAGGCCGGGGTGGAGAGGTACGCCGTGGTGGGGACGAGCTACGGCGGGTTCGTGGCGTACCACATGGCGCGGATGTGGCCGGAGAGGGTGGAGAGGGCTGTGATCGCCAGCTCCGGGATCAACCGGAGGAGGAGCGACGGCGAGGCGATGGCGAAGAGGGCCGGGGCCGCGGCCGGGGGAGGGGGGCCCGCCGACGTCATGCTGCCGGAGACCGCCGCGAGCATGCGGCGGCTCCTGGGGATGGCCGTGTCCCGGCGGGTCTCGAACATGGTGCCGGATTTCGTGTTGAATGACGTGATCCATGTAATTAAGCACCGCTAATCATCGTCAGTTTTTTGGGGCCAAGTTTGCGAATATTGACGTCATAATTGCATTTTATTTTTTTTGCAGAGGTTGTATTCGGAAAATAGGAAGGAAAAAATAGAGCTGCTGACGGGATTAACCACTGAAAAGGACGACACGCCTCAAGTTTCTGCCCTTCAACAGGTGCTAGTGATAACTCGCAAAATCATCATCATCATAATGACGTCATTATTATATTAAATTGAATTTCCGTTTTTAAATAAGCCATTTAATTTTTTAAGAATAAAAAACCAAATTGTCCATGGATTTTTGAACGATGCACAATACGATCTCTAAACTTTAAATTTGCTTTTAATGTGGTCCTTAAATTTTAAAATTTGTACGATGTGATTAATTAATTTTAATCTCACACAATATCTTCTCTAAACTTTTCATTTGTTTGATGAAGTTTAAATTTTTGCTACATGTTCAACTTAACTCCTAAATTGTATAAAACATTTGACTTTCCATTAATTCATATTTAGGATGGACGGTATTAAATATTTTCGTATAGTGGAAATAAATTAAACATACATTAAATAAATTAAAAGTATAGGGACGCTAAAGTTTAGATTAAATTACATTTTGAATTATCCTATTTTTTTTCTTTTCACGCTCTTGTATGACTTGATATAAAATATATTGCAGGATGTGTTGCTAGTATGGGGAGAAAATGACCGGATATTCCCCGTGGCGATGGCGCACGAACTCAAGGAGTACGCTCTACAAAATATTTGCTTTCATATCGTTATTATTCAATTAGAAGATCAAATCTAGGCCACTTTTCGCGACGTGTCATCTAACTCGCCATGCAATAAAAATATTAAATCGCGTCACTAAAAATGTAATTTTAACAATTTCATGCAATTATATATATATTATTTTTTTGGTTGTTGCAGGTTGCTGGGGAAGAAGGTGAGGCTGGAGGTGATTAAGGACACAGGGCACGTGCCGCAGCTTGAAGACACGGCACAGTTCAACAAGATCGTGGAGAGTTTCCTATGTGGGCCCCCGCGATTCCGACATAAAGATATTTTTAATATTTTATTTTATTTTATTTTATTCGTCCTGCACAATTATTAATCGATTAAATTATTGCGGAAGGTGGGTGAATTTTGTGCGGTTGGTTCCATTTTCGATGCCCCCACCGAGTTAGGTGCGCGATGTAGAAATCTGTCGCTTTTCCACGGAACATTAATGATGTCATTTTCAATGGCGATCGATTAATTTAAACAAAATATCCGCCGCGCGACGTCGCATCGTGCGATGTCTGGAATCGAATGATTCGAGGTCTTTCCAAAATTTTCCTACTGGGGGGGTCTATTTTTCAACCGGTGCGCGTGTTGAATTTAGAGGCGAAAAATTTCGATCGATCCAAAAAAGGTTGGTTGCGAAGTGGGTTTCCGCACGAAAGGCGTTGACCAATACATGGATTGCGACCGAAGGGTTGAATTTTTTGCGAGAGGGGGCACGAAATATGGAGCACTTGTGAAGGAAAAATAATCGGTATGCTTATGACGTCAGACGGGTTTTTTCCACATATTGGCACCTGAATTTTTAGTTTCGTATTGAGAATAATGTATATCCAGATAGATAGAATTTGGTGATGAGCTATTAACTTTTCTAAGGGATGGAAAAGAAATATTAGCATCTTTTTTCCCAATATCTGTAATTTTGATATTTGAAGACTGTAGTCTTGGAGTAGCAAACACAAACAATTTGCATCGCAATAAGCACTGAGCACTTTCGATAATCCCCATTTTCTTTTTTTCTTTTTTTTGCATTATATATATTTCGTTCCGTTTTGTCGCATTTATATGATCTATTTCATTATGAAATCTTATAAAATCACCACAAATTATTTAAAAAGCTTAAATTGTCAAATGAATGAATGTGTGCATTAATATTTAAAAATATTATCATTTTTTCTTATACGTCGGTCTGACTTTAATTGAATGCTAAGCGTAAAAATATATAATATGTAAATAAGAAGTTTGGAAACATTCGAACCGCAAATTATTGTTCGATAATTTAATATATGTAATTAAAACGTAGAGTAGTCATGGGAAAAATTGGTTTGATCCGGATGACTCCAAGAGTAATATGAATCAACAGTGGAGATGAGGCGGCCCCGTCATATCGGCACTGCAGGCGCCGCACCGGAAGAACCTTCCTCAGATGGACTTAGCGGTTGTGGGGAAAAAGGGGGGAAAAGAGAGGGAAGGAAAGGGAAAGAAAAAAAAAGGAGGCGAGCGAAGACCAGTCCAAGCCTCTGAAATATTACAAGGAGAGCAAGTGCCCTCCATGTGTATGGTTTTACATTTCGCCTACGTGGGGTGTAAAATCCACCCAATATTTTCTCCTTAACATTAGTAGTCAATGAATGGTGTTCTTCCCAAGAACGCTGCTCCCTTTTCCTCCCTCTTCACATACCCCCCAAAAAAAATTAATTAATTAATTAATTTAATCGATTTAATTTAATCGATTGATCATGGTTAAATTATTTTGGGCTTTTCGAGCTCTCGATTAATCCCCGTTCGGCGATGTCTTTCTGCGCCAATGTTGATTGATCAAAGCGCGCGGGCCCGGTCGAGCCAAAAAAACAAAGGAGGAAAATTTACAGAGGCGTGTCAGGAGTTAGCATGCGGAATTGGACGAGCGTGAGCAGGGCAGAATCGTGTTCGACTCAAAAAAGCTCGAGTTATTAAGAAAAGGGAGACGGTGTACATAAATAATTCATCGCCCGCAAAGATATTTGGGAATAAGATTTTTATAGATGATAAACATAATTTTCACTAAATGATTATTTTAATCGATAGAAAAAATGACATAAATAATTTCTGAATTTCGACTTAATATAAGATTTGATCATTGAATTTCTTTTTAAAGTAATTAAGTAACTTTAAACTAATGTCTTGAATGTCATCCGCGAGTTGTTGATTTATTTAATTTAGTCAATGAACTTTTGGTATATATTTAATATAATTTTTGAACCATTTATATCAAAAGTTCATAGGTTAAATTAAATATATCAATAGTTCAAACATTATGTTTTATTTTAGACTAAAATTCATGAATTGAATTATTTATATCAAACCAAAGTTGGACATTATTTGTGTCAATATCCATAACTGATACGAGCGATCGTGGTCCCCTAGATAATTAATTTACGAACGGAAGCAAAAGCGCATAGGAATGCGGCATACGAGTACCGTGAATATTAGACTAAAATTCATGAATTGAATTATATATTGAATCGAAATTCAAACATTATTCGTGTCAACATCCATAATTGATACAAGCAACCGTGGTCCTTGGATAATTAATTTACGAACGGAAGTGAAAACGCATAGGAATTCAACATACAAGCACTGCGAATATTAGACTAAAATTCATGAATCGAATTATATATCGAATCGAAATTCAGTATTATTCATGTCAATATCCATAATTGATATGAGCGACATGGTCCCATGAATAATTAATTTACAAATAGAAGCAAAAACGTATAGGAATTCGACATACAAGCACCACGAATATTAGACTAAAATTCATTAATCGAATTATATATCGAATCAAAATTCAAATATTAGTCATGTTAATATCCATAAATGATACGAGCGACCGTGGTCCCCTGGATAATTAATTTACGAACGGAAGTAAAATGCATAGGAATTCGACATACGAGCACCGCGAATATTAGATTAAAATTCATGAATCGAATTGAAATTTAGATATTATTCATGTTAATATCCATAACTGATACGAGCAACCGTGATTCCGTGGATAATTAATTTATGGACGGAAGCGAAAACGCATAAGAATTCGGCATACGAGCACCGCGAATATTTTAAATAAATATAATTGGATCAATAAAATGTTTTTTTTTTTTTTTTTTTGTGGGGGTGGGGGTGGTGTGGGAATATGTTAGTGTTTTTTTGGCATTGTTCGAGTCTAAGCTTTGACCGAAGAGACAATCTTCCGAATACCGAAAAGCTCCGTGGCAGCTTTCGGCGCTCCTCTCTCTCTCTTTTTTTTTTTTTTTTTTTTTTCCTTTTTTGCGTTTTTTTCTCTTCCATCTCTTCCGACTTCCGCCACCTCTCTCTCTCTCTCTCTCTCTCTGCAAAGCTGCTGCCATTTTTATCTTCTCTCTTCGCTTCCTTCTCTCGCTCCTCCTCAGCTTTCTCTCTCTAGCTTCTCCTCCTCCTCCTCCTGCTGCTCCACTGAACTAGATTATCTCTTTCTCTCTCTATGCTGCTTGCCTTTTCTTGCTTTGCGCTGAGCAGGCGGTACCTGGGGACGAGTTCTTGGCTCCGCTTCTGCTGCTTCCTCCCGCCCGAGGGAGCTCGGGGGGCTGGCCGGCGCGGTAGGTGAGCGGGCTCAATTCACTCGAATGCTGCGCTAGATCTTCTGTTCGGTTCCCGTGCATTTTTGATCTTTTTCTTCCCGGAAGCCAAGTTAGATCGAGCTGCGAATTTGCCGCTTCTTCTATTTCTGGGCCGGGGCGCGATTCGGGTTCGAGCGTGCCGCGTCGGATTTTCGCGGCGCGGCGGCGGGGGAGCTGGGAAATTTCCCTTTCTCTTTTCTGGGTTCCCCGCAAAATGGCTTTTTTCTCCTTTTTTTTGGCGGATTCTGTGAGGAAGAGCGTCGCCTCGTGTCTGTCCGCGAGAGCGAGGGAGGGAGCTTTGTCCGGGGCGGTCGCTAGTTGTCGGGCGACGGCTGCATTCTGAGATTGAATTGTGAGGGACTTTTATCGGTTTTGGCTGTAGAAAGGAGCTGGGTTGCGTGTTGCGCTTGCTGTGTTTCGTTCCCTGGTGGCTGAAGAAGTGTGTCGTCGTCGCGTCGCGAGGTTGCGGTGGCGTGTTAATCGGAGCGATGGAGAGGGAGACAATGAGCTTACATTGCGAGCAATTGGTTGCTATGTTGGTGGTAAATGAAAGGAGAATAGACTAGAGGAGGCATTGTTCTACATTTCGCCAGCAGAATCCTTACTCATTGAGTTGATTAGAGACATGGGTGTACCCGTATAGATTTAGTAAATTTTGGGATTAAGTGTCTGGAAATTTTTCGAGTGTTTTCGTGCTGCTGTTGGCTGGGGCTTCTCCCCTCTGGAATTCTGCAATGGGTTTTGCTATATTTTCGATTATACTTCTGTTCTTAGAGACTGGGGTTTGACTTTTATTTGAATCGTAAAATTTGTCAAATCTTTTATGAAATGACTTAGGGATGTTTGATATCGTGTAGAAATTGTTCTTAACTTTTTCATTGTGGTGGAAGTAAGAAAGGACCTTGACTTCTTACTAGCTGAACCGAACAGCCTATTGATATAGAGGAAAATAGACGAGGGTACTTACGTTAGTAGGAGGTTGGAATCATTTCCTGTGTGGTTGGGAAAAAAATGTGTCTAGCTAATAATAGGCTCTGCTAACTAATAATAGGCTCTGAGGCCAATAATTGACATGTTTTTGGCTTGCAACCCACTTTTTCTGAAAATTATGGTACTCTTGTACACTTGACAAATGGAAATTTATTTGGCTTGGGAAATCCTGGGCTGGACTGACTTAGAACATATCTTGCAGTTTGATGTCAAGTGTGGCAGTATTCCCCTGAACAGGTTCTAATTGGGATTATTTCGTGTTGGCTCCTTTTAGGCTCAAATTCTAGCCAATCTAGCACACATTATGACCAGGAACTGTAGGAGGAAATAGGTAGCCGAGTTGGTGAGCTTGATAGCTGCTTTTTCTATGCTGTCTAGTTGCATTGAAAACATGGGATTGCTCTGCAGCAGAAACCGTGGGTATCATGATGCGGATGCAGAAGAGAATGCACAGGTAATTATGTAACCAGCTGGATGCTGAAAATATGCCCTATTGCTGAGTAGCCAAGTTGTGCTTGTTCTCGACCTGAAAAAAGGAAAAAGTGGTGCTTGTTCTTAACTAATGGTTCTTTCCCTTGCTGTAATCCCTTATTTTGATTGTGCATCTTTGATTACAGGCTGTGGAAATCGAGAGACGGATTGAGCAAGAAACAAAGGCTGAAAAGCACATTCAGAAGCTCCTTCTACTTGGTAAAGATAAAATTGATGATCCTTTACTTGGTTAGATTTTTGGAAAGAGATTGGACTAGATATATAAAAATGTGGAGATATCAAAATCACATGTAAAAGGTCCAAAGAGAGGCAATATGTGTGGATGATGTTTATCATTTATGCTGCGAGAAGATAGTTGGGTTTATGTTGAACATGACTTTGAGGTTACTCTCTTATTGCATACATGCCATGACTTTTAAATAGTGTATATGGAGCATTTGGTATGTTAAACTTGTTGTTTAGATTCCATGCATAAGTTTACTATTGATCAGGATGATGAGAAATGGGCATTTTGATGGATCTCTGGATATTGGACAAAGTTGCAGTTCAAGAAAATTATATTTGGAAAAGTGTGGTATTACCCTAGTCAACCTATATTTCAACACCCCCTCTTACGTGCAAGTTGATTAGGTATGACAAGTGCAACTTGATGAACCGCGGAGGGTGGGGGGGACTTATTGAAATAAACTGGGGTAGAACCTGGTTCTGAACTATGTTATAAAGTTTAATCCAAAAACTTAAGTAGATAAGTGTAGGAAGATTACATGTATATAAAGAGCATATAAAACCCATGGTCAAGGGATGTGGAATATTTCAACATCACCTATTTAAAATGAGAGGAGAGAATATTGTTCAAGGTGTTTTGGGTGCAATACTAATAGGAAGATATTCCATTATAAAAAGGTGGTCAGAGGACTTTTACGAATTGATCCCACAGCCATCCCATCCCACTTAATGAGGAAAATACTCTGTTATCACAAAGTATTTATCTTGTTAATCTTTTCCAGTTTCATTAGATTACTTTTGCCTTCAAAACGCTGGGAGTAGACCTCATTTAGAGACTTTTGCTTTGTTGAAGCATTAACGACGCTAGGTTGCTTTGATTGAGCCCACTGATTATGAGAACTCAGAAAACTGAGGCTCATTGTCATGTCCTTTTACTAACTCATTAGAAGATGCTAAGTGGAAAACATGATGCCATAAGCACAAGCAACCCTGCCTTTGATTTGGCTGGATGTTCTACGCCAGCTAATTGTTCAGGGAACTAATGCACTTTCGTCCCTTGAAGTGTGAAGTTTCTTGTCCTAAATAAGCTAAAATTTGTCAAATCAATGATTTTTGCCTCTTTCATCTTCATAAACTCATAGCGATGCAATGCTTCTTCCATTTGTATCAATTATCTTGGATGCAATCTTTTTGGCTAACTCGAATGTTTTCATATTTTTGTGTAAAGGTGCTGGAGAATCAGGGAAGTCTACCATTTTCAAGCAGGTATGCATTATGTTAGTCTCTTAGGTCTTCACCACAATCAAAATTGGACTACAATGTCAAGTGAAAGTCCTGACATTGGATTCTTACTGTGCATTATCCTGTGCAGATAAAACTTCTGTTCCAAACTGGCTTTGATGAGTCCGAACTAAAGAGTTATGTCCCAGTTATACACGCAAATGTTTATCAGACCATAAAAGTATGCAATACTTGAAAGGGTGTGTTGGTTAGTTTCCATTTGCATAATGCACCTTAGATTCGTATAAGGTGTAATTCCTGCACTAAGAATCATGTAACAAGCCATTTCCTTTGTTTTAAATGCATGTGAATATGTATGAACAGATACTGTATGATGGGTCGAAGGAATTGGCTCAAAATGATGGAGATTCGTCAAAGTACATCATAGCCGATGAAAACAAGGTTTTGAAGTTTGACCTTTTCTAGTGTCTATGAAAAAAAAAAATTAGTTTGTTATTGAAGCGTTACATTTGTAGACAATTACTAAATAGAATCTACCAGATGATTTAAAAACTAAACTGGCTTTTCTGCTAAATCTACCAAAAGTAAACTTTTATTTTTGCACAGGAAATTGGAGAAAAATTGTCGGAAATCGGAGGCAGGCTGGATTATCCACGCCTCACTAAAGAGCTTGCTAAGGAGATCGAAAGTTTGTGGAAAGATGACGCAATTCAGGTTGTTATTTCCTATAGTTGAAATGAAATGATTGTATTGCTTCAAAAGCAATGACTTTCCTTCTCAATTCAGCATTGACAATTTGCTGTATGAAGCATCTGATCATTTCTTTTCTTACCTCCTATGCTGTAGGAAACTTTCACCTGTGGTTATAGGTTCCAAGTTCCTGACTGTGCTCAGTATTTTATGGAGAACCTGCAAAGATTTTCTGATGTCAATTATGTCCCAACGAAGGTATCTGATGTTCATCATGCTCTCTATATTTTCATGCTGTCATTGTAGAAAGAATGAAGATACGATCCTTATAATTTGTATGGAGTTGATAGACAATCCATTATTTTTTGTGCAATTGAAGTTGCCATAACTCTGTAACACTCTAAGACAGATCTTCTACGATTGCAGCACGTCAATGTGAGTCGGTTGACTATCACAAACAAACTTAAAAGGTTGAAACAAGTGGCTCTTTCAGTAAAATGGTTCCAGCAAGCACATGATTAGGATAAAAAAGGTCTTCCATCATCTGCATCTGAGGTTTCACTTGCTGTTTTGGGTAGAGGCCCTGTGATGTTGCCATAGTTCTGTTGAAACATTGTGGTTGATTTTGGGCTGAGCAATACAAAGAAATGAACCATGAGAAAGGCGGATCACTAGATCTAGGAGTTACCTTGCTATGATGCTTTATGTTATTTCTCTCTCTGCATTCTGTGTCAATTATGCTGGATGTTTTCTCCACTTGTTAGGGTCACTTTGTTTCAGGGGTTCCTCCTGTTCCTGGATAATGCCATTTTACTGTTAATTTGATTGCTTCCATATTAATACAATGCATTATTCTTTAATCTAGTTCTCGTCAGTGCTTCTTCACTGTCTCCTGAGGTACTTTGATTTTGCAGGATGATGTTCTCTATGCCAGAGTACGCACTACTGGTGTTGTAGAGATCCAGTTCAGGTGAATATTTTGCTGCTTAGATACTGGGTCTGGCAACCTTTTATTCTCGCTCTTTTTGTGATGTTTTATTCTAATGTACCAAAAGGTCAATGCAACTGTTCCTAGTGTCGTTGCTATTCCATTCAACAATCTAACACAAAAGAAGCCGTTCCTGCTTCAACGGAAGCAGTCAATTAGAGACAATTTTATGTCTGATGTTGAAAAGTACTCAATGGCAGACAGGCACTTTTCTGGCACGACCTCTTTCTGAAAATAATTGCGCGATTTCTTAGTGTACTTGTCTTTTGAGTACTCTCTGGTTTGTAGTAGTCTAGTCTTTAATACATTTGTCAGCAGTCCACTTTAAGATTTTCAGCTGCAATATGTCCTATAATATCATTTATATGGTCATGCCCTCTATCCTTGTATCTAAAGAAAAACATGCAGGATACTTGTCTACAGATTAGCATATATTATATGACTAGTAACATTAATCGACAGATGTTTATGTTTACATAGGAGTGAAATTTTATGCCACCATGACACTATCCATTGGAAAGATTATAAACATTTATATTTTATGGGTGGAGCATATTGAATTTGCACAAATGCATTGATATGGTTTGAACATGACTTTTGCAGTCCTGTTGGGGAAAATAAAAGAAGTGGTGAAGTATATCGACTCTTTGATGTTGGAGGCCAAAGAAACGAGAGAAGAAAATGGATCCATTTATTTGAGGGTGTTTCAGCTGTAATCTTCTGTGCTGCCATCAGTGAGTAAGCATCTTGCCCAACGGTGTCCCCGCATCTTGAGCCTTCACATTGGCAGACTATGGCTTTGACCTTTTCTTGCTCACGACATCTTAACTGTCTCTGATAGCCATAGTGCGTAAATGTATTGGCTGCCTTCTGAGATGGTTCTTCCCTTTTTGCTAGGTCCTGAAATTATTGCATTTGCTTTCTAAAACTCACCACTTGTCTGTATCTATCTGGAATATAATCAAAACTAGAGATGGTGCACAAGTCTGTTATAGGAATGTGGATGATTTATTGTTGCCTTTGTTTGGCACTGAATCACAGGAGCTGTGCATTTCTTTTCTATTGTTCTCTCAATTCCTTTGACAACCCTATAATTAAGTGTATGATTGAGACAACAAACTTATACCTGAATTCAAAACTGCATTGCAATGTTCAGGTATGATCAGACACTCTTTGAGGATGAAAACAGGAACCGGATGATGGAGACCAAGGAACTTTTTGACTGGGTGTTGAAGCAACCTTGTTTTGAGGTCCCGTCTCTATGCATGATCACATGATATCATCTCATAGAAAATTTCTTTCTAGCAGTATCCCTCTTTTTTCTGTTTAATTGTTTGTTCTTTTTCTCAGGATCAGTTCTCACGCCTAATAAATGGTTAATGTTGTATGTGCTTATGTTAGCTTCTTTATTTGCCTGCAGAAAACATCTTTCATGTTATTCCTAAACAAGTTTGATATATTTGAGAAAAAAGTTCTCAAGGTAATAGCTGATTGGCCTTAGAAAGTAATCTTGTTGTCGAAAGCCATTTCCTCTCATTTCTAGTTGTCTATATTGTGCAGGTTCCTTTAAATGTTTGCGAGTGGTTTAAAGATTACGAGCCAGTTTCAACCGGGAAACAAGAGATTGAACATGCTTATGAGTAAGCCTTTATGGTTTTTTTGTTATATCAGATCAGACGTGAGTGATAGAAACTAGACTGTCATGCTTGAATGGGAAGTTATGCTAAGATGAACCATTGAAATCCATGGCAACCATGGATGAGGGAAATTGTGTCCTTTGAATATCACATGGAATAATTGGCTTCTTTCCTAGTAACCCAGAGATGTGCAGGGAAAAAAAGTACTTATTTTGTCTCACATAATTATATCAAGCGCTCAAATAGAAGGTTTCATTTGTTCTCACTGAGCGAGACTTTTATTAGAAGTAAAAAAACTTCTAAGTATGTATAGTTGATGGGGCAGTATGAGTTTCCTGACCTGCAAAGGTCCGTCTTACTTGAATTTAACTAAATGGCATTACATGCATATCGATTAGTTGACCTAGTGGAAATAAGATGTTGACTCTTTCTGTATTATATTCTCCGTCTTCTGAATGGGCGCCTGGGGGCACTAATTTCACACATGAGACATTAAAAGGCATGAAACTTTATCTTCTGATATTTCAAAGCGTGTTATAGTTAAATAAGAGCTCTATGAGAGCTCATAAACAGTTTTACTTGTGGCTAATTGCTCTTCCCAATTCATTGCCTTCAGATTCGTGAAGAAAAAGTTCGAGGAGTTATATTACCAGTGCACAGCCCCTGAGCGGATGGACCGGGTCTTTAAGATCTATAGAACGACTGCACTCGATCAGAAACTCGTTAAGAAGACTTTCAAGCTCGTAGATGAGACTTTAAGAAGAAGGAATCTCCTCGAGGCAGGTCTGTTATGACAACTGAACACGGTTTGAGAAAAGGAGGATCTATAATACACTTGGAGATACGGAGGTTTTGCATACTGCCGTCGGAGCAGGCAAGGTTCGCCACACTTCTCAGGCTCAGAATTTTTGAATTCTCATTACTTAAAATGCACGATCGATTTGAAAATATTCATTGCTTATTTTTTGTCTTTCTCTTTGATTTACCCTGGAAAAGTACTCTGGGAATCTGTTTTTACCGTCTGTATGTTTGTAAAATCATTGTTCATGTATCGCAATCTTTCGAGCTCGTTCCCTCGAGGTTTGGGGGCCTTTTTATCAGATGATTCAAGAATGCCCTCAAAGTTAAAAACTAAAATAAGTGGAAGTATATCAGCAGACGTTGACTTTACGGACCAGATAACGTTTGGAGTGAACTCTTCAATCTAGAATGAAAAGCCGGAGCTTCGAATCAGAATGCTGAGCGCTAATGCTTGACTTGGGAATTGGACCTATTTCAACTTTGATTGTTCTTTCTCATTGTTTTATAGATGGATTTGCTTTTGGCAAGAGGGTTTGGTACATGTAACAGTGATCCACGTTCTCTTAAAAAGCTCCTTTGTCCATTTTTTCACAGGTGATATGAATCAGTTTTGTAGGGAAATTAAGGGTCTGAATGGTAATTAGCTGGCTAACAGTGTCTGATTTTATTTTTTTGTTTGTTGAAATAAAAAAAGGAAAGAAATCCGTTTGATAACTTTTTTGTTTTTGAGAATAGATTTGGAACAGAATTAAAAAGTAGAAAAAAAGTCACTTCTTTGTTTTTGAAAATAACTTTAGAATCAAATCCATTTTTTTAATCTTTTCTTTTTCTTTTTCCTTTTCTTGTTTTGCTTCTTTCTTTGGCTAGTTGCCAACCTCGGCCAAGTCAACAATCGGCCAGATTAGAGTCAATGACCTTGTCGAAGCGTTGCCGACCCCCGGTGAGGTTGACCCTTATTGGCAAAGCCTCCCTGATGGTTGGGCAAGGCTCGGCCTTGCTCTAATTTGAGAAGGTCGAGCTTGCTTAACCATTGGCAAGGCTTAGCCTTGCCCAGATAGCCTTGCCCAGATTTGGCGAGGTTGAACTTGCTTAGTTGCCAGCGAGGTCTCCCTTGCAATGACTTGGCAAGCTCAAATCTTCGTTGGTGACTAAGCGAATTCGCTTGGCCAAAGCAAGGCCAAAGCAAGGCCAAGCCTCACCCAATTGCCGGGAGACTTGGTCGATGAGGCCAAGCCTCATTGGGGGCTAGTGACCTCCGATGTGGTCGCTGACCCTCGATTGGCCGAGCCTGGCCAACGGTGGCGACTAGTCAAAGGAAGAATGAGAAGAATAAAAGGCAAAAAGAAAGAAGAGAAAAGTATAATAAAATTATTAAAAAATCTAGGGTTTATATCTAAACAAATTTCAAATTAGTATATCCGCGACAAATTTATCCTAAATTAATTTTTTGACTACTAAAAATCTTAAACTTGTATATCTTTGACAAATTTATCTCGAACTAATATGCTTGTGATAAATTTACCATTTGTTAATTTCCGTCAAATTTTACTATCAAATTACTAAATTGAATGCACGTAACAGTTTTTTTTTTGTCGAAACACGTAACAATTGATTAATATACCAATTGGGGATTTTATTCTTTGTTTATTACAATTATATAATTCTTGTGATTTTTTGTAGTATTAATCTAATTTAACGGATAATATATTTATCACAAACATATCAATTTGAAATTTTAGTGGTCGAATAAATTAGTTTAGGGTAAATCTATCATAAATGTATCAGTTTATGATTTTTTTATAATCAGTTGGGGTAAATTTGTTATGAGTATACTAATTTTGGGTTTTTTATGGTCAAAAAATTAGTTCGGGGTTAATTTGTCACAAATATATCAGTTTATGGTTTTTCAAAATATTAACTCAAAAATCTAATTCACAAAAGAATTTAAGATCTTATCAAAAGCATTTCTATCTTGAGAATAGAAATTTTAAACAGCTATAAAATACTTTTAAATGCTCAGAAATTTGTGTACGGAATAGAATAAAAAGAATAATTTCTAAATAAAAATTATTGTTGAGAACAAAATGACTATCAACAAGTCTTAAGGAGCTCTTATAAACAACATGTGGAAACTTTGTTTTCCCTCTTTTTGTTATTGCCAAAACCATATTATGCACTGTGGTTAGCTTACTTACATGGCAATTGAAAGGTGGATAGACATGGGGTTCGTTTTTTATTTATTATTGTCAAAACTTATTTTATTTTGCTCATAAGATTAAGATTTTGCTAGTTTCGCGAAAAATAAATCATTTAGAAAATTTCTTTTTAAAAATGCACTTGTGTTGCTTAAAAAAATAAATATAATACCCAATTACAGGTAGCGCAATTGATGTGAGTTCTCTCCTTCATCACAGAGATCGAGAGTTCAAACTCTCTTATTGCTAAAGTGTTTGAAGTGGGAATCCCGTTGTTGGGGTCCTGAGCTAGCCTCTTCCAAGGTTTACGTTTAAACAGCAACTTGCGGCGAGACCCAACGGTGTCACCGAGTACTAAAGGGTCGTGTGATCCCCGAAAGCTATTTTCCAACGGTTCCTCGGTCAACAAAATAAATAAATAAATGTAATGAAATCTTTTTTCATTATTTATAAAAATGTTCAGACAAAAATTATTGTCAATAAGCAAAATATTTTTCGTTGATTAATTAGTTCAAGTGATCATTTTCAAAAAGACAAACGAAATCTTTGACTTTGCAAAACATTCACGGGCCAGTATTAATCTAAATTTCCACGGCAATCAACATGTAGAAACCTGCGGTCTCGCATTTAAGAATTTTAGCCACCTTCCAATTTTGCTTGGTGCTTGCGAATGTGAAGTACAATACGCACGGTACTTGTATTGCGTATCTTCCGATGTTACCGTATGCATAGCTTTAAATACGGCAACATATCACGTACATCTGAATAGAAACATGACTTCAAAAAGTTTCGATTCGTCAATTGAAGGCTTGAGAGCTCGCCGCTGGTAAATTCAAGCTTCGGAACTTTGATTTGGCGTGCCTCCAATGATAAATATTTCATCATTTTCCAGGCAACAGACTTCACATCATCAGAAATGGAATCTTAAGTTCTCGATTGACCGATGGCCAAAACCTTAATCATGTTTCTACTATTGTCTTGAGCAAGTAAATCATTAAATAGAACATATTGAACGTGATTACAAACTGATCGATCGCTGATATAAATGACCACATGGATTGACTACAGTTATATGTACATCACCTGTTTTTGTATTGCCAGTCAATCAACAAAATTAATGATAAAAAGAAAAGGCAAAGGAGCATAACCTAAGACAGACTATTTTGGGGATGTATGTACAAATTTGAAAGGACAAAGCCCCAATGAAAAAGGAAGCAGCCTTTCCAGTAAAAACAAATGACCACCTAATCCTGAAATATACGTGACCTGTCTACAAACTAAACTAAGAAACAAAGAATACCACTGATCTGCCTTTCCAACCAATCAATACTAATCCCCCAATTTGAAGCTAACCAAAACCCTATTTCACAAAAGCTTACTGATGAATCCAGATGCATTTCCTTCTCTTGAGCAAGAGATACCATCTTCACGAGAAGTGAGTAATGAAGCTGCTTCTGCCTTTTTAATTTTCTTCTTTTTTTCTGAGAAAATCATTATGTACAACAACAGAGGGAGGCGTGGTCATCGAGTAAGGTGACGTACAGTTTACAACACAAGGCCATCTTTACTTTTGATTCTGGTGCGGGATGAGGAACTGTACACAAGAGTACTCAGACAAAAAACTTGGTGGTTCAATATCTGAAGGATCTATTGCCGGAATTGCCATATCGATATCTTCAGTTGAGAATGGGATGCTGCCAAAAGTTTATGAAAAAAGGAACACTCGTGAGTTTCGATTACAGTAAAAGGCATAAACAATTTTCTTTATTGAAAATTAAAAATCACCTTGAAAAAATTATTAACCACAAAAAGGTGTACTTCATTTTCCAAAGGTAAAACATACCTTCCAAATAAACTATTGTCATCTCTAAAATCCTAGTAACATTCATGATTGGAATAAATTCATACAGTGAATGGCAGATTTTCTTGCAGGTGAGATGAGAACAGCCTCTACATAGTTGCATGTCGAACAATTGTGACTTCATATAATTACACCTTGATTTACAGACTGAAAGCTAACACTGCAACCAACTTCTAATATTTTTCACACAACCCCTATGCAAAAGGCTTATGGTATGCAATTTACCTGAGGTCATCATCCAACAAGAATGAATTTGAGGTAAGATTTTGATTGTCCCTGTTCAGGATCTCTCTCATTTGGGCAACCACCTATTGAGCACATAGCTTTTAAGATTCTCTCCCAAAAAAGACTTGGCAAACCTCAGATAGAAAGTATACTCACATCGTTTGAGACACTTTGAGTCCCATATTTATCATCCCAATACATTGTACTAATTCGATATATTTGTCTCACAGTCAATGCCTGTCCAAAATGAAGGAAGCATGGCATTAATTTGAATTTCACATTAAGTCTTCTATAAGATTCATGGAAAAGAAAATATCTCACAGCAGCAAATGACTACAAGACCTACCGGACACAGATCCTGCATAATTTCTTCTAGAGACTTTTTCCTCTTCTGATGTATCACCTGAAACATACATTGGAGAAAATTACGATTTTTGAGTATACAATGAGAACAAAACACAACAGCTCATACCAGAAATCCAACAGCTTGTCTGATGTAATTGAGCTCATGCCAAGATGTTCCTGCATACTATAGTTCCAGCATTTCAGACACCGAAGAAAGTCAATTATTGTATAAAGATTTTAGCAGGCAATAATTCCATTTACCTCCTCCTTTGCATTCACTATCCATTTCTCCAGATCTGCCAGGCCAGATTTTACATACTCACCATTTGAAAAGGTGCAACATTCACGTCGCAGGAGAAGACTGAACAGAACAACCAAGGGCTCAAAATGATATCTACGATAAGGATCCATGTACTAAAAATAGAATGTTAAAATCCAAGGTTTACCTGTTGAAGAGTTGAATGTTGATGAAAGAGAAAACCTGAGTAACAAGCTTACGAATGAAAAAGGAGGGTACCTGAATGAACACTTCAAAAGTTGGTAATCTATTCAAAAAAAAAAAAAAGTGAAGCATTTATAAACCAAAAAGGAACAGCATCTCCAAAGTCGATAATTTAAGAACATAGTAACCCAGCATTCACAAAATTAAGGCAACACAGTCATTTAGTGTCCGGAGTTAAAGTTAGGTGTGCAAGCCATGAAAAGGTTTGTCGAATAGTTTGAGAAAATTGTAAATACCGAGGTTGGCATGACACATGGAAGAATCATATATAAGCTTTGGCATATAAAAATATTGGTCTGGTAGCCAGAATGCAAGTGATTGATATTTTCTCTCATGAAGGCTGAATGAGTTTTTTGGAAGTTGTGGCAAGGCTACCTTGCCTAGACACTGGCGAGGCTCAACCTCGCCAACCACCACATGGTTGGCTTTGCCCGGCCATGGCGAGGCTAACTTTGCCCAGCCATAGCAAGATCAACCTCACTGAGGGCTGATGAGGTCACCGGTCATTGCTGAGGCCCAGTGACAGGCTAGAGGAGGAAGAAAAGAAAAGAAAAGAATAGAAAAATCTCAAAAAATTATTAAAAAATTAAAAGAAATTCTATATCATCAAAAAATTCGAGGATCGTATGAAACTCATTCTTGTTCTTTTTTATTCTAGGAATAGGTATTTTGTGCAATTACTAAACGCATTCAAATACTCAAAAACTCATCGAGGGAACAAAAATAAAAAAATAAAAAAAATTTTGAAGAAAAATTGTTCCTGGAAACAGAAATGTTACCAACCACACCCTAAGATGCCTATGGCTTGAGCGCTTTCTTCTAGCATTTCTTTTCCCTTTCATTAACAAGATTTGGTTAGCTGGTCCTCAAGGACACTCATTGAGGTTTAACAAATACACTTCGTGGAGATGAAGATAAAACTCATCTCCATGTCTTTATGTCATGTGAAATTTGGTCACTTTCTTCATTTTCAATGTCTTGAAGACACAAATTTGCTACATAGCAATATCATAAGTGAATCCAGGGACCCAAAAAAAAAAGAAGTGAATCCCAAGCACCCATGACCTATTAGCATCCATTTTGGCACACTAAATTAAACTAGCCCATATAATGATGCCCTATCTAACTGCAAATTAACTAAATCTTCCCTACCAACCAACATAGTTTCTTTCAGTCATCAAGCCGAAAACAACACTTGCACATGTTCATTTTGCCAGTGATGCATTCAGCAACAATTCCACGTACAAGATATCGAATCAACAGGCAATAGTACAATATAGGGATTCTCATACATACATGGTTTGCTTGAAGACGACTCATTAGAGAATCCAAAAACTTGATAATGCTCTCCCACTGACTACTAGGAAACTGCTGAGGAACATTGCCAGGCGATCTAGAAGATTTGCCACGTGCAATTTTTGGTGCCTTATGTATGATCATAAAGAAATAAAAACGCAAACTGTTAGAATGTCTTAATCTTTGAAACAGTTCTAATTTGCTGAAAGGAAACATACTAAAAGGTGATCTAGATAATTATGTCCCAAGCTAGATAAACCACACGCGTGATCCTTCAGACTGACTTTTCAGCATGTAGCAGATGCAATTTTCAACTAATTGAATATACCTATTGTTGGAAAATATCCTATAATCTCTCCCAAATCATTTGGGATATTATGTGATATTATTTGATTTGATTTTATTTTATTATGCGATCTAATTTTGTTAGCTGTAAATTAGTTATTGATACAGATTAGGTCCTCTATCCTTGATTTTCTCACCTAATTTAGGTCCTTTATTCCTGTATATATATACCTTGTTATCACTTGATGATGATAAGAAAATACAGATTCTTTTCTACACCTATGTTAGGCTTTAGATCATTGTATAAGCTGCCTAAGAATTGGGGAAAACATATTTAACTAAGAAACAGTGATAGCACTGCAAAACTTCATTTCACTGTAGACATTTTCCATCATCTCCTCATGAGAATTACAAAATGAGCTCATTGTGAAATGTTGCACATAGACTTTTAGCAGCAGTTAAATAAGCCCAAATACATGTCATTCTGTATTGTAATGGGAAATAAAAACCATTTAGTGGTGAATTTATCTTTAGCTCTGGTGCTCTGCAACATTTCCTTACTTCAAAAGATAATAAATCAGGGAGAATGCTGTGTAGATCAACAGCTTAAACTTAGTCAAGTACGACTAAGAATTAAATGAGCTAGCATCAATGAAATAATCTAGAGATATTTATTAGGGCATTCATCTGAAACAAACCGATTTATTTTCTCAAATTATGCTCCCTGTGCACATCAACTGTGACAAATCATGCCTGAAAATCCACCAGAGCAACTAGTCGCTACTTGTCAAACTTATATAAGACCTATGGCAAGATTGTAAAAGTAAAGGAAATTTCAAAGGGAGAGCAAGTGAGAATTACCTGAATGCACAAACCCAGGAGAGGAGACAATTCTTTCTTAATATTGTCGCGAATTAACCCAAAAATTTTCTCTACACAAGCGGTTAATTGCTGTTTAAAAAGTATGGCAGGGTATCTTGCTTCCATATGTGAAAGACCATCCTCAAAACCAATATGCTTGAACGGTGATTTTACGCTCTGTGAAGTAAAAACATCATAAGAAGCATTCTTGAGGCAAACTGCTATTCAAGATATCAGTAGATTCTTTTTCTCTTCTACGAATATTCTATGAAGCTATTAGAAAAGGGCAGGCGATAGAAAGATACAAAGACAATTAACATTAAAGTTTCTTCCAAAGAACAAAAGATTAGTCATGTGTATTTGTCAATGCAAGGAAATGGAACTAATATTGACAATATATCATATATCATCGTATTGTTGTCAAGGCACTAAGTAAATAAAAAGAGTAGAGTGGAATTGAAGTGTAGAGCACCTGCATGACTCTTGCTGTCAATGCAGAAGCCCCAGATCGCTGACCGGCTGCTATAAGAAAACCAGTTGTACGTAAGTTCCTCTGCAGGAGGCATAGAAGTGCTGATGCATTGGACAACCAATAAGGCAAAGTAATGTTTTCATCCCCAACCTGAAATAATTAAAAGACAAGGTTTTATTGTACTGTCAGCATACCTGATAAAAACATTACAGGCATCAGCCAATCACTGGAAAGAAAAAGTATTGAAGCATGAACTGATACAAAAAGCAAAGTTCATCCGTATCACCTTAAGAACTTCATTGATTCCTTCAATAATATAATCAAATATAGCCGTTCTCTCGGATTCAAAGGCATGCCAGTGAAGTAGACAGTTGTACATAATACAAGCAGCAACTGGTTTGCCATCCTTGAAGCCTAGATCTTCTCTAATGCACCTCGAAAGAAGTTCATAGTTCTCCTGGAAAGAAGTTTGCCATTTTATATATCAGAAATGTCACAAACATCCCAGAGTTTACATTGATCTAAATGCTTTCTCCATCTGATGTAACTATTATCGGTCATGATAGTTGCTGATATTCATATAATTATAGTGACTCCTGCCAGCAAAGCAAAAAGGCAGAAAACCTGATGTCTCTCAGCAGTTAACTTGGTCCTGCGTGACTCGGACAAGCCATGTGAAAAAGGTAGAATAAGTTTGGTAGGAGTTGGAGAATCCTGCACCGAATACAAAATTGTTAAGGATGACGAAGAGTTCACATGTGATAAATCAAGAACTTAAGACTAACAAGCTGAGAAAAAAAAAATCTTACAAAAACATTCTTCTTGTCACTATTTGGAAGAGCCAGTGCAGAAGAATACTTCTGAACCATCAAAAAGAAAGATGAAAACGGTAATCGCACCAGTACAGCAGCATATAAAATATTGCATGAGTTATATATCAAAATTAGCATTACTAAATTGACCAATAATGAAAATCCAGAAATGCACACATTCTATGTGCCTGCACTTGTAATATCCACTAGCGTTTATGCTATATGCAATTACAGCGAAATCAGAGACCAGAACTTACTTCTGAATATGCCTTCACAAGACCTGCGCGATTACTCTTTGGGGACACACTTAGTGCTTTTTGTCGTAAAATGTGGTTCTCATCTTCTAAGTTTGAGAGCTTTGTCTCGAGGCTATCAAAAAAAGACCACATAGAAACAGAGAACAATAAGTTGTTGTTAAATACTGCACCACAGGAACTAAGGATGTCAAATCTCATAAATGCAGTATAGAAGAATTCAGTATAGCAGATTATTTAAATGTAACATTGCATGCCACATCATCTTTTATGATGGACAACTTATAATGAGAGACATGATCGAAAACAATTGAGACGAGAAATGCACTAAATCAAACAGACCAAAATTAGTAGCTGCTAGTCTTAAGTAATTTACCCAGGAAACTGGTTAGTGACTCGTAAACCCACAAAAACACAAGTTGGAACAACAGTCAGCATAACTTTTGATATGCACATAAGTTACGAGAAATTAAAACACACAACAACCTTTTCACATTCTCTTGCAACTGAAACCACTTCTCTTCCACTTGGCGTAACTTCCCAATTGCATCATCAGTTTCCTTTCGAGCCTTGATGAGTGCAAGCTCCAGAGCAGAGTTCTTACTTTCCAAAGTGTCTAAGGCACTCTGGCAAGAAAACATCAACATAAGTATTATAAAGAAACTATCTCTTCCAGATAAATTACTTAGCAAAAATCAACAGCAGACCAAAAGCCAAACTAACAAAACTGAATAAGAATCCAATTGGGACACAGAGTATGCATGAACTTTACAGTTATAAGATAAATTGCTAAGTAAACAGAAAGATAACATGATTTTAGAGAAATACGAAGATCAATCCGACAAACTTGCTCATGTGCAACCCAAATAGACGGAAAACGATAACATTTTGCTAGCAGTTGGCGTAGCATTTTGCTAGCAGTTGGCGTAGCGCACCCATATCCCACAACTTAAAACAATAGAACAAATTCTTCAAAGAAATAGGCAAAAATTGACAGCGCAACAAAAATTTAACACTAGATTTCAATAGCAAGAGGCCTGATGTTACTCTACAGTAAGCAAATCTTTCAGCTAAGACATCATCCATTACCAGAGTTTAAAAGGAGTAAATAATATTTTATCGCTGATGCCCATCCAGAATCACTAGGACAAAATGTTTTATTCTGAAGCCAACCAAAGTCTAGGCCAAGATAAGCAGATGACTAACCTTCAGCTGTGCATTTTCCTTCTTCAGCTCTGCAACTGAAACAAGCTCTCTTTCCAGGGATGACTTTTCTTTCATCGACAATTCTAACTGAGTTTGAAGCACTGCATTCTTGTTACATTCATTTATTGTTGCCAACTTAGCTGCATCTAATTCAAGATTCAATGATTCTACTGTCTTCTGAAATTTTGAAATCTCCGCCAGCTTAGCTTCATCATTAGAAACCTATAGAGAAAGGGGCTGCCTCTTAGAAAAATATATTCGCCCATCATGTAGAGCTTCCAAATCCACATAACATATACAAAATCTCACAATTCTATATTTGATCACATACCCGTAAACGTTTTTCTAGATGCAAGCGCCATGTAAGATCTTCCAACTGCTTCTCTAGCTTATTCTTAGCCATGCGCAAGGCACCAGCTTCATTAGCTTCCTATGATACGAAAATTAATGTACAACAAATAATTAATTATGCTCTTAACTTGAAAAGAAAAAACTCCATATAAGCCTAATTAAGCTTACTTTCTTCAGCCTCCTGAGTTCTCTTATAGCAAGTTTTCGCCTCCACAGACACTGTATTGCAATGATAGAAGCCTGATGATGCCTCAAAGCTAAGCGGAACTTGTGCATTCTCCATCGAGCCTAGCAATCAGGCACCACATGTCAAGAGATTGAAGTGAACCAACATTAACAAACTCGTGTTGTTTAGTAGCGACATTAAATCAGTTATGCGACACTAAAAAATGGCAAACAGAAGTGGAAAGCTAACAGATTTTTTATTTTTATTTTTATTGTTTTAGTACTAGTAAACAAAAAGGGAAGCAACACCTATGCATGATAGTTCTCATAACTACATATACCACCACTGTCTTCAGGATTTCACCTGTACTTTTCCTTTTCAGTACTTAAGATTTGACTTTTACTTAATAATGACCACCCCAAATCTTTAAAAACCCATGAGTATTGCCGTTTAAACAATAATTTTATATAGGCCAGAGAGTAAAAAAGAATGGAATTACAATAAACAAAGCACTTATTATCTCTATGAGAAAAGACATGACTATTCTCTTACTCTGGTTTGAACACATAATTTCAGTATTTGGGAGAGACCAGATAACCAAATCAAGTAAAAAGCCAGAGGCAAAGAATGGATTATGCATATATGATCCACCTTCCCAACAAAATAGTGCACTGTTATGGAAATGTTTTAGAGAAGCCAGACCGAACATGATAATGATTAATATGATTGGAAATTTCAGTTAGCATGTCTTAGTCGTGTTTCTAACTATTACAGAATCCATTGCGTCGCCTAACCCATTATAATTTTTTTTTTAAAAAGCTAAATTAATAACTCACAACAAAAGGACTTTATATCATGTCGATAGACCAGCTAAGCATATCATGTTGTACCATATGAGATGCTAGTGCTTTGGACTTATCATGTTTTATGATAAGTCCAAAGCACTCACAGCTCCATTAACTAATTGATCTTCCAATGATCCTTCTCACAGTTTATTAACCGAAAAAAAGCAATAAACCATCAAGCCTTTAAGGTAAAACCCAGACTGTTTTTTATCATAAGAAATTAGTCGCAAATGGTAAATACAGGCAATTGATCCAAAATGTGCATATCCAACATCCTGTTCACCTGAATCAGGATAGCAGCTCTGTGTTTCTTTCCATATAAAAACTTTTGGCGTACTGCAAAACCACGTATACTTGACTGTATGGCAATGGCAGCTGCACGCACTTTCCCATAACCAGACCGTATCAGCCAGCCCCTCAAATACTTTTGCATAATAATAGCAGCCATTGTCTTCTGCTTCACTTCATAGAGTGTCCGGGCAAGGCATCCTAAGAAATAAATAAAAAAATATACATGAGCAAGAAAAAATTTGCAATGGAGCATGTTCTAATTAACCGTTGAAAAGTTCTTCCATTTTAACATATTATAGAAGAAATGCAAACTGCGCACTTACATTAGAGGCTCTAAGGTGGATTTTGAAATAAAATCCTGACCTACAAGCAACTAGTGTCCTAAGCCAATGGATTTCCATCCATTAGCCAAAATTTCACAGGAAAAACCTGGCAAGATAAAGTACCTCTACAGTATGCTTGAAGAACATAAGCAGCACCCCTGATAGATACAAAATCCCTCCTTGCAATAAATGTATGAAAACGATGTTGGATGCATTTTGCAGCACTATCCAGAACCTCAGCTCGCCGCGAGTCTAAACTACCAATTTGACCAGCCCTAAGAAACACTTTGGTCCTGCCAAGCTGCAGCAACATTTATAAGGCAGGGTAAAGACACTGACTTTGATGGAATATATGTTATCCTACAAGATTTACACCAGCCACTCTAAAATCAGTAACAGCTCTGTTATGAATGCAAAAGATATATACCTGAAAGTTTTCAAGCTTCAATTTCTGCAGGATTTTTTCAGTGATCATCTTTTCATCATAACTGCATTGCATAAAAATGATGACACTGCAAGCATATACTAAAGACACAGAAAGCAGGATCAAATGCTCAATAAAAACTTAGCCACAAGCAGACCTTCCAAATAGAAGATCAGGAGCTAGCAGTCCAAAACGATCCACAAATTCTGAATAAGACCTTCGAGTTGGATAACCAGCCAAACTTATGCGAACTGCCTCCAGAACACCCTGTTGAAAATTGTTGTAAGAAATGGTGAATGGGAATGATATCATCGCAACTAATGCATATTAACATAGCAACCATAAGATACGGGAGATTAGCCATTCATAAGAAACCACAGCCAAAATCTTCATTATGACAATTCAAACTACGAGACAGCAACCATAAGATATGGGAGATTAACCAACACAATCACATCGAGATGTAATTGACCAGATGGAGTTGACTAGCATCTGTACAATGTGTAAAGCATGACTATCATGCAAGAAGTAGTCCCTTCTCTAAAGTGCATTGAGTTAATATAAAAGAGAAAAAAAAAAGACTATGAGGAAGCATTAGAACTATGCCAGTAGAGTGCATATGGCAATGTGTGAGATTTTGTGGGACCACTGCCAACTATTCTAAAAGCTTAAGCTGATAGATGAAGGCATGGTTTATTATTTAAATATTCTAACACTCCCCCTCACGCTTAGTCTGGTCTTTTTGCCTAGTACTAAGCGTGGAAATTTAATTGGGGAGACAAATAGGGGCCTGGAAGATTTGAACTCAGGACAACCTGGCTCTGATACCATGTGAGATTTTGTGGGACCACTGCCAACTATTCTAAAAACTTAAGCTGATAGATGAAGGCGTGGTTTATTATTTAAATATTCTAACACAATGCAGTGCAAAATGAGAAGCACGAATAGTACTTCCCACCCGATTTAACCAGAATGACCATTTCTAAAGACAGAACAACAAAATATCAAAGCGTAGAAGCACAATCCACTAACCCCACAGCGTAGCTGGTGCAAGACACTGAGTTTCTCAAACTTTTGCGGTTGATTTAGGGAGTTTGGCTTTACACAACGCACATAATGAGGTTCTGTTGAGTTGAGGGTTTCCATAAGTGCTTGGAGTTGTTGCTGCACCACAAGAAAAGAGATTATTGATATCCTGGTAAATTAACACTCCTTTGTGTTTGTGTCATTTTTAAATGAAAGAGCTACAGCATATGAAGACATCAATTCCTGCAACAAAGAGTTTGATACCCAAGAAGATAAAAAATATTTATTCAAATGTTAGTATAACAGCTTTTTAATGTGAGTAACCCATTTCTCTTTATGCTTTGTTCAGGAGTTTTGAGAGGCAAAAATGAGAGGTGACTGGAATATAGGTTATAGCACACCTTAAATCTAGAAGAAACAGAAGAAAATTTATAGGATGATCTTGACGATTCCTCGGGAAGAGCAGGGAAAAGACCAGCGACGAAGGGGCACTTGGAAGAGGACAAAAGATTGCAATGCTCCACCACGACATAATCTCGGTTCTTATCTATGAAGGTTTCTGTTTGGTATGTGACCTGCATAAGAAACAGCAGGTACAAAAAAATATTCTAAACAAAGCCAAACAAAAATTGTAGATTCACAGGTCATCTTTGTCAAAATACATGCCTTTCCAGCATAGTGGGCAATCCTGAAATCTGTTTCCGAAAATTTGGCCTTTTCCAACCTTGGATGTGACCGAAAGTTTTGAAACAGTTTGGTTGACAAGGTTTCATGTGTTGACTTTGGGAACATACTGCACAACAAGAAAGAGAACAACATGAATTGCATGTACACCAAATCCACGTGAAAAGTTTATATAGAGGAAAAACAATCTGTACCAAGCTTCGTCCAACAGAGCAATAATCCCAATAGGTTTCTGCAAGATCAACAGGACCAACAGTAAAATAAATATGAGAGTTTATTTGCACAAGACTACTATAAGGAACCATTTCTCACTGACTTATGCCTTCAGATGATATTTGCTAATAAACAAGGCACCGCAACTTCCACATTACATCAAATAACTAAATGTGCAAAAAGAAGACTTCAAATGCATTGTTGCAAATATGCTAGAACAGTGTCAATTAAAATTTGTTAATGTGTAAATCCTAAAATCCCCATAAAATACACAATGATTTACTTACACATGAGCAACTCCGAAAACACCAGTGAAGAGATTCTGATACATCTTGCAGACACATGAACTTATTAATACATCAAACCACATGAGACTATAGAGATTTCCAAATTCATGATCTCATTCCAACTTGATGGATCCTATAACACAAGCGAATCAAGAATAAACAAAGGACTTTGACACAAGTTTTCTTCAATGTCTTGAGGAAACAACATAAAAACCTCAATGGGAAAAGGGTTTACTTTCAAGAGCAAGGAGATGCTTGATTGGTAGGGTGCCATGCCAAGGCATGTAATACACCAACATGTAATCACCATTCCAAATGCGTTACAGAATGCTATCTATCAACTGACTAAAAAGATCAATTGAAGCCGAAATGTATGTTTCATATGAGAAAGGAATGAGTTAATGGTTTTCAGAGTGCATTCCAGAGCTTCAAAGTATCCAAAATCCATGTGAAGACATAAGAAACAACCTTCTCAATCAAATCCAAAACATCTTGGTTGTCTATAAATTCTATATAGCTCCAATTAATTTCTTCTTTGCTATACTCCTCCTGCTCCATCTTGAACACATGCTGAAACGAAATAAAAAAAATTAGATAGAAGTTTCCACTAGAACTGCACGACATTTTTCTTCAAAACCCTTATCTCACCTCATTGAAGTGCTGCTGAAGCTTCTCATTTGCAAAGTTAATGCAGAATTGCTCAAAGCTGTGGATAAAATGACAACCCATGAATAACACTGAGTACCATGGGACAATGAAATTGATGCTAGGACAGGTATTGAAAGTCAATTTGTCACAGAAGTAACCAATTCAAACCAATGTTAAACAAAAGAAATATGACAACACATGCCGTGACGGATCATTTTTTTATCACCAAAAAAACAAAAAGCAGTCACCTTCATGAGATAAAAAAGCAAAACAGTATTATAAATATGTCAAGTAAAACTCACATTTACACTTGGAATTAACTGAATAGAGATGGTTCAATCAGCTAAAAAGTTTCCAAATGCTGCATTTTCTCTAATCAAGAACATCAAACTTTGTTTTGCTTAAAGTGGAGCAGCAAGAGACTCATCTCATAGCTTTTCAAGCCACAACATGCTTAAACAACAAAATGAGCCAGCAAATCCTATATCAAACCAATCAAGCATAAGCACAAACAGAGATCCAACTACGTCTATACCCATAGCACAAATCCAGAGAATTCTCCTCATAAATCTGACATAGAGGAATCATGCTTCACGGTTAAATCTATCTTGGAAGAGTCCGTGCGCAATTTTAGCTTTGGAAGAAAGATTTCTATATATATGATGCATATGATGGACCTGGCAGCCCTCTTGGACCCACTCAAACTCACTAGGCCCAGGTGCAAATAAGCAAAAAGCTGGTTTCCTTCTTCAGCAAGGTAAGAAGAGAGAAAATCAGAAGTAACAGTCAACAGGCAGTCCTCAAATAGCTAAATCAGAAGTACAAACAACAATGGATAGCCAATCAAGCGGTCACCATACACACTTAAATAGGTCTATTAAAAAGGTCTAATTGAAAAACACTTAAAAAGCTGAAGAAACTCACCTATTACGCTCAAAGCATTCAAAGCCATATATATCCAGGACTCCAATTTGAACACGAGAGTTTGGGTCTTGACCAACAGACCTGTTAATCTTATCAACCAACCTACAGAAAATGATAAGATTCAACCATGTTCTTAAATCAAGACAATCAACACTAAAATTAAATAAAGAAGACTTTCAGGATGTAGTTTTGTCAACAAAATACCAGTCAAATAGCCGAGCATAGATTGTCTTTGCCAGTGCATCTCGACTGGCAATTGCAGCATTACAATCAAGGGCTTTCACAATGTTTCCTTCACGAGTTTGAATTGTACGAGTGGATAGCATTGCTAGCAAGAGGTTCACATCACACCTGGACAACAGTTTATCACGTTCATTCAAAGATATGCATTACACAAGCCAACTCAATGAAGAATCAAAGCCAAGCAATCCGGCATTCCACTAAAGACAAGGCAAGGAAATAATAACTATGGACTGCCAAGAAAAAGAAGGCTATGTGAGAAGATTCTAGATCACCTACATAAAAAGATTAGCAGCCATCTGCATGTGGAAGCCAGATTTCTGATCCTTTATGACAGAAGAATCATGCTCTTTGCCTGGTGAAAATTCAATATTTCCTAGATGCAGAATTCCGGCCAATGTGCGAAAAATAGCTTCCTGTGAAAAGCATAAAAGTTCCTCTAATAAGTAAGATACAAGAGCAGTGCAAAACCAAGAAAGGTATATATCCATCAGTTTTTTTATAAAAACCAGCCAACCTGGTCTTCAGAACTTATGCCAACAATATCCATTGCTCTTCTCATCTTCAAATATTCATCTGCACTGCTCACTCCTTCCAGCTCATAAGTCTTACTTTGGTTTAAGTAGTGGAACAGGCTCGGATGTCCCAACTTGTATTTTTCTGCATCCTGCACATGTTTTGACGTTCCCAAAGCTACAATGCTTATAGGTTTCATTTGTGCCAGAATACGCACACACTAATGGCACATGCATCCAGCTATTCAGTAACTAGCTAAATATGGAAATATGCCACACAATTGATCACATCTTGCTTCAGAACTTACAAAATTCCTTAACGCGAATGATGAACCATTTTCCAGAACAAATTCATTGCAGAGATTTCAACAAATTTAGATGCATAATGAAAGCAGAGGACTGACAGTGAGCCAACAGAGGAGGAAAAGGGGAGGGGGAGGGAGAAGGATGGGGGAGGGGACGTACCCTTCCAGATGCACATAATTGATAGAAGCAGTGATAGTTCCTTTCAGGATCAGTTATTTGAACAACCCGAGAACGTTCCAAAAGATAAGTTCTAATTGCGGCACCAGATATTCTACCGTTTGCATCAAACTGGATTTCAACAAACTTGCCAAAACGACTGCAACAATAAGGTAAACAGATTACAATCTACCTATCAGATAAGCGTAACGATTACTAGCCCAATACAAACATAGACTAATCAATGACACGACTCAATATAGAAGGCTGCTCATCCTCTCAAAGACTGACTGCAAAAAATAACAGATAAAAAGCCCCAGTTGTCTACAAATATTTAAGAGGAAAAATATATCAGCATGGGAAGATTTAACCTTCTCAAAAGCATGTAGCGTGACTGTGATCTACCATTGGCCACCATTTTCCAACAACACAACTACTTGCCTATATCACTCAATATCTCTTTCCCGTACAGAGTGACCTGTTCTAACGACCAGCTTTCCCTCCATGTCTTTATCTCTAAGATTCCAAGATTACTTCACATATCAACCAATTTCCCCTGTATTTTTTTCACTGCTACTGATGTTGATATCACAAGTTGTAATGATTATCTTCCCTTTCTGGCATGTGCTACTGCTGGCAATAATGCTTCAAGTATTTTCAATGCAAGACGATAATGCAATCACCCACAATTAGAATAGAACATGCCGTCACATCTTCATATGACATGAAAGTTAACTCTGTTGATAAATGCTTTATCTACTGTACATTAAATATCTCTTTGTGAGAGCAAATCTGAATTAGTTAAGATTGACTCTTATCATTGAAATGAAAACAAAAACATCAAGATTCCTATTACTAGAATATTACAATAACCGCTTCACTTTTGTTTCCCAGATTTTTCTTTTCGATGTGAATTTTCAACTGTGAATCATATAGGGAATCCCAAGTCTGTTTGGACAAAGAAATCTAAAAACTCTAGAGATAGGAACTTCTTTGATTTATGCAAGAAAAATAAATGACCACCTGAAAGGACAACCACAAATATCACATGCCTTAACTCATACTTAAATACTTACATACTTCTAATGACAGATAACTTGCTACACAGACCTATCACATATGTCTGTATACCTATGCACCCAAAGGTAGCTGCACACAATAGCAATATGAAGTGACTGCCAGATAATTGACTGAATAACAAGTTATTGTCTGTCCACCAATTGCACATAAATATTTCTTTGTTCAATAGATCTTGGATTAACAACAGTGAATAGACTTCAATGCATTTAACTTGAGACAACGCATTCACCAATTATTTTCTTTTATTGTTCCGATGAGGTCCCACTGGTACTCAGTCAATGCTTTTAAGAATAAGCGATCCCAGGGTTATTATTAAAATATAATATGTCATTTCCATCAGGGAAATTCAATATGAAGACTCAATTCATAGAAAGGCATTGGGTGATCTCCAAATATAATGTAAATATATTAAGGGGCAGGTTGTCAAATTAATTCTTGCCACTTTATAGGCAAACTGGTAGAGTAAAACTACCCTGACAAGCAGCTCAAAGCTTGAAAGCAGATTATAGCAACATCGAAATAAAGAGAACCGGCACCCACCTAGAATTATCATTTCTGACAGTCCTCGCATTACCAAATGCCTCCAATAGTGGATTTGACTGGATGACACAGAGTCAAGTGAGCAGAATGTTCATCTCCAAAGTAGAAAGATAACTAATATCCAAAATCTTCAACAGTTATGATGAAGGGCATATATTAGTCAAATATGCAAATTTACTGGTACAGCTTTTCACTGAATGGTGAGAAGCAACCCTTACTTCAAGAACTTGCTGCTCTACTGTTCGATCATCACCAGAACTAGCAGTGCGACCCCCCACATAAGTGAGGTACTGCATAATCAGTTTTGTTGTCTCGGTTTTTCCAGCCCCACTTTCCCCACTAACTAGTATAGATTGGCTCTTACCCTCATCTACCATTGCTCTGCATCAAGATGGCAAACACCTAATTAGATCGTGTTGTAAGACTAAGGAGTATACTCAATGAGACTCAATGACAAGCATCAAAAAAATTAAACACCTGTATGATGCATCAGCCACTGCAAATACATGTGGACTTAGCTGCCCAAAAGGAGCTCCCTTATACTGGTCCATCATATGCACATTGTAGAGGTGGGGAAGCTTTGTAAAGGGATTGACAGCTATCAAAATGCTTCCTGTGTAAGTCTGCTCACAAAGGGAAAAAAGTCCTACTTAATAGTTTGCCGCATTTATCATACATTGATATTGTTAAGTGAATAGCTGCCTTTTCAAGGTAAGAAAATATTCAGATACCAGAATAAACAAAATGACCCATAGGTATATGCAGATTGCCTTTCACTTGAATCACCACATGTTCAGATTCAATTAAGACCATCATCATATGGCAATTTAGCTGCTGACAAATTAGTCATAGGTGTAAGTCAAGTACGACAGACCCGACATTTATTCTAACAATGCAGTCGGCATTCAAGTGATGGCAACAATTAAGTCATATATAGCCATTGGAACACACAACAAAAGAAAAATTACAACCTTCAATCCAGAAATAGTAGTTGAAGCTTTGTCATTTATCGCTTCTTCTGAAAATATGAAAACTACACCTAACCATAATCTCCACATATGATGTTCTCACGTTTGAAAATGCTCTCAGAAAGAGAAAGTCGCCTTTCTGACAAATAGTGAAGATTCTCAACAATATCATTCTAACGTTAAAAGCACCCCAGTGAGTAACTTACCTCGGACATCTTTATCTCAAGAGACTCCAATCACTCTACAAGGAATACATCAGTAATTGCTACACAACTCCACTACTGCAAATGAACTAATCAACCAACTCATCACCACACGCATTGACCATGCAGAGCGTGATAAAACCCCACGCTAAACAGAATCAAGCACACGTCCACATTAATCGACTCACGTATATATCATTCAGCGCGTATCTCCTCTCGAGGTTGTAAAGCACTTCGGGCTCATTCAAGTACGTCAGCTTGGTCATGTCGTCGACCCCATTGAGCTCCTCGCCGTCCGCGTCCCGAGGATGCAGCTTCTCCGGCGAAGCCAAAACCTATGGAGAGCAGCTCAACACCCTCACGAACCCAACAAGCCAAAAATACAGAGACGCACACGCCAAGAGAGAGGGGGGCCAAAGCAATCACCTTTTTACCGGCGGCGGTCAACACCCGGACCTGCTTCCCCGCGGAATCGACAACCTCCGCGGCGATCCAAGCGGAGCCCCGGTCCTCCGCCCACACCTTGGAGCCCTTCCGCAGGCTCACCATCTTCGGCTCCTGCCAAAGATCGAAACTTTTCACCCCCACCGCGAGCGAAACCCTAAGAAGGAAAAACCACCGCGGCGCGAAGAACCCTAGAAAACGGAGAGAACGACAAGAGACGAAGGCGCAAGAGAGAGAAATGGAGAAACAGACGAACAGGCATGCCTTCGGGAGGAAGGAGGGAGGGGGGGAGGCTTCCCGAGTTCCCGCCCTGAGAACAGGTGTCGCGGCCAGAATCCGAGCGGGGAGGGGGATCGGCGGCGGAAGCCCAAACGTCACGGCGCGCTGCCGCCACGACGACTCGGAGGAGCTGGGGAGCGGCGGGGAATTCGCGTTTTTTGTCTTATGCGCCGGAGAGAGCGTAATTTGAAAAGCACGCAGCAGAGAGAGAGAGGGAAAGCTTGCGGTGGACGTTAGCTTTTTTTTCTCTTCTTCTGCTTCTTGCGGGGAATTGGACTGTTTGGTCGGATGGGAAAATGAGGGAAAAGGAAAGCGACGGGAGGGAATTCAAACGCTCCCCCCCTCCTCTCTCCTGCTGGCCTTTTTTTGAATTGGGAAAATTTCCCAGGGGGGGCACCCGTCTTGCGCTCTCTCCTGCGATTGATGATTCCTCCTGCTCGCGTTTGAAAAAATGGCAGGGGATGGGCGTGGGATCCTGGGAGGTCGAGCCCCTTCTTTTTCCCTCCGGAAATTTGAAGCTCGTTGTCAGACGTGTTCGGGACGAGGGTACAGGGTGAGCCCGGCGCTGGGACGCTCCCCCACCCCCCTGCTCTGATGGGGGAAAAAGTAGGAAAATTTGCTGGTCTTTTTTACCGTCCTTCCTTCCATGGCTAGGGCTAGGGCTTCCGACCATAGACCGTGGGATGAGAGGAGGGAATCAACCGGGCTGGTCCACGCCGAATTTGAATATTCTCCCGGGTGCATTTGTTTCGTTGACAATTTTATGATGCAGGATAGCATTTTCCGTGGAAATCGTTTTCGAAGGGAACGGTTCGTTTCCATCCATTTTGGTGGTTTCCGGGAAGCGATTTCTTTATTGATAGGAATGGAAATTGTTTTCCCTCTTTCTAAACTTGCTGCTTTCCGTCCATTAGATACGTTTTTAGTAATTCCATTACTTTTTCATTATTAAAAGGGAAAATTATAGATAAGAATTTGAAATACCATCATTTTTTTTAAAAATGAGAGACTGAAAAGTGGACATTATATTAAATAAAGTCCATTGGTAGTTTAACTAAGGACTTGAATATTTCAGTCCATGAAGGGACATTTTAGTCAAGTGCTTCTTTGAAACTAACATGGCAACTTCCGACCCATATTTGACACGAGATTTACTTTAAGTCTTTATTTGACAAAATGAAAGCACTTACTTGGAATTTTCCCTTATTCAAACGCCGAAAGTAAAAAAATAATTTCTCATAAATGGTTTTTTTCCAAACAAACGGACCCTTATTTTGTTGTTCGGCATGCATATATAAAAGATGATAATCTTTGGCTTAACGTTGCTATGTCATATTTAAATTTTTTGATCTGTTTGATGTGATATCTAAACTATCCATAAATGTTCAGTCGAGCCCCTAGACTTTCGGATTATTTAATTTAGTCCATCAAATTTCCATAACTGAGTAAAATTAATAATTTGGTATTGTTCACAAATTTTTATAATTACACTATTTTCTAAACTTTAGAATATCTTTTATTTTCAATTAATTCCTTAAATCAAACAAAAAAAAAATGTTGTCTTTTTTATTAGCTTTTTACATGTTTGGTCTTTATAAATACCACGATAGTTTTATTTAAGTATCTCTCAGCTAATGACATATCATTAAAATAATCCGTCACATATGTAAAGGTTAGAGTTGTATCCAATTGATATTTCTACTATTTAAAATTTCTAATTTACAAATTTAACTAAAATTAGTTAAATGCGAAATGCAAAACTTGCAAATTTTATATACCTAAACAATAAGGAACAAGATGATTTAGGTTAACATCGTTACAATTATCTATAAATAAATTAATATCATTATAAATGCCCTTATACAAACCCTTATCCTTAAATTAGAAGGAAGGTCAACCAGACATAACTATGAATGAGGTTGTATTAATGTTTTAGAGACCAATAAGTTAAAGTATACTAAATGGAAACTGTCGTGATATTTATAAAGACAAAAAGGTAAAAGGTAACAAAGAGATTGCACTTTTTTTATTAATTTGTGAAATTGATTGAAATGAAAAATTATTTTAAAATCTAGATAATAGTACCAAATGATTTATTTGACTTTCTTATGAAAAATCATGGGACTAGACTGGATAAATTGATGGTTAAGGGATTAAATTGAACATTTAGAAATAATTCAATGACCATCTTGAACAAATTAATAATCCAAGAATGACATTGCAAATAGAGCAAAAAAGAATTATCAATATTATTTTCTCATCCCACATTTATAAATTGTCGAGCTAGGTCTTACGACACACAATGCTTTTCGGACCCATTTGACTCGGGGTGCGTTTGGTAATTTACCCAATAATACTTGATTATATTATTTTATTCTCAAGAGTAGATTTGAAATAAAAATCAATTTGATAGTTTATTTCTTGCGAGAATGAAAATCCATTTTTTTTGTTTTTGGAACTAAATTTAAAACAGAATCAATTTTATAGAAAAAAAATTATCTCTTTATTCATAGGAACAATTCCATAATCAAACCCAAACTTTTTTTTCTCTTTTCTTTTCTTCTTCTCTCCTTCTCTCTTCTTCTTCCCCCCAACCGATCATCGGCCAATGCCCGCCACCTGCTGATGATGGGCAACGACCAATTGAGTGAGGTTTGGCAAGCTCACTAGAGGCTCCCCTAGCCACTGCAAGCTTCAGCCTTGGCAGGTCACCGGGAAGGCTCAACTTTGCTCGAGCGGTGTGAGGTCAGCCTCACCCTAGCTTGGCAAGGCCCAACCTTGCATTGAGTGGCAAGGCTCTCCTCGCCAGATCCTTACGCCGCTTGGGCGAGGTTGAGCCTCGCTAGTGGCTAGTTGAGGCTCGCTAGGAGGCTCGAGATGGCTAGGTGAGCTTTCAACAAGCTCACTGAACCTCACCTAGTGATCGGCCACAAAGAAGGAGGAAGAAGAAGAGAAACGAAAAAAAAAATGTTTTAAAAAATTAAAAGAAACAAAGAAATTTAAGAGTCCTACTAAATGCATTTATATTTCAGGAATAAAATTTTTGAATAGCTACCGAACACCCTTAAACGCTCAGAAATTGTTCCCTACAATGAAATCAAAAGAAATTATTTCTAAGTGGAAATTGTTTCGGCAATAAAATAGTTACTAAACGTACCTTTTGTGGCCTTATGGCCCACCAAGCCGATGATTGGAAGTCATCGGATGGAATACTGTTCCACAATCACTTGCATGTTTTATTCGACAAAATAATTTCAAGATACGTGGAACTTGACGTGATGATGCTAACTATTTTCGTTAGATGGCAAGGACATAACCAATTGATAGATCATGCTATGCTCGAGAATTTTCAAAAGGATCAGCGAAGGTTTATTTGTGGGTTAAGAGATCGGGGTGTGATGTCCAGATTTAAGTATTCGAGCATCTCAACTATTCCATTTACACGAGTGATCTTAAGGACGCACTTGACTAAGTAAGCCTGGTACATTTAAGATTTCACTTCTCAGATGCTTCCAATTAGGATTTTTTTTTTTTTAATTTTATCGAACAACAAAAAGCTAGCATTTAAATGAATAACAACTGGAAATTTCGCTGTTCGATTTACTACATTTGTTATCATCGGAAGCCTAACTATTATTAATGGCGGACAGCAACAATTATCTCGAGTTAGAGTCCTTGACCACTATAATCTCTGTAGTAGTTGTTATTAATCCACCCTCCTCAACTTCTGTCCATGTCTAATTTGCACTTCATTTTTTCAATCTCTAACCCCATCTAGAGCTTTTGCTTATTGAATGAACAGCAATTTGTTAGTTTAGGGTCAGTTTATTTAAAGGAAAACTGTTTTTAAGAAATTGTTATTCGATTTTTTGGTATTTAGATGATGGAAAATTAATTAAATCACGGAATATGTTTTTTACAAATTGAAAACAATGAGTTTAGCTTAGAAGAGAACAAGTTCCCCATCTGATAAAAGGGAAATCGCTTTCCTTATATCACAAAACAAATGCAAACTAACAATTTTCCTTAAAAATGATTTCCATTAATACATTTTCCTACATCGTAAAGTTTTCAGTGAAATAAATGCATCCTTGCATTAGTTTGAGAAATAGATTAGGGATCAGTTTATTTCGGAGAAAACTTCATGATAAAAAAAAAATTCGCCTTTTTAGGTTAGGGAATTCATTTTCTTGACTTTAAGCATATATTTATTTTTTATTATAAATAAATTTTTCGTTGATTGATCATTTTCAGTAAATCAATTGTATGAAAGTCTAAAAAATTAATTTGTGAAAAATTCTACTCTTAAGATTTGAAAGCTGAGGGTGGAGAGTACTAGCTGTATGCAAGATGACTAGCGCATTTGGGACTTTCCTTAAAAGGGTATACTTAATGAGCGTCGAGTTAGTTGCTTGCTAAATATATTTTATGAGCAAATGCCTCACTTTACAAAGCGTTGAATACACATGATACGAGAAACATTAAAAGCTGTAAGCTTTCGTTGCTTGGTTTCTCGTTAAGCTCCTTCTGACAAAAAATCCTTTTTAAAATAAACGAAGAGAAATGATTGAGAGTCACTAAATTCCAAGAGAATCGGCTGCAATATATATTCGGATACACTTTACATTGGGAAACTGCATTCATACTTTTTTAAGATAAAGCCCGTATTTTTTTTTTATGCCAATCATATCCACGCGGCAGATACGTCCACCTTTCACATGTGAAAGCTCATAAGCTTTCATAAATTATTACCACCTCTGCAATCAGAATTTCGGGTCGGTCCGGTGGTGGTTTCTGACATGAAATCTGCTTTGTTCAGTTTCTGGGCTAGTCATTATTCTAGTAAAAAATGGAGCACCCTTTTTGATTTATCTACTTTAAGCGGCTCGTACAACATAGAAATCGTGAAAGAATGGAGAACAATCTCCAATGGATTGGGCCTTGGCCCTTGTGAAAGTTGGTCTTGAAGTTTGGCAACCATAGCAAATTGGCACGAATAAAGGCGGAAAATATATTACACGAGCTGCCCCGTCTCGGATTCACCGATCCCAATAGCTTTCGGTGTTATTCTGACACTTTAGACATCCTTAATTCAGCAAACCAACGCCACAATCAGCTTCTCCATCCTCCAATGAGTCAAGATCTGGGGAAATTGTTGCCTTTCGATACCCCCACGTGCTTCCACACGCCACCAGCCTTCTCTACAAGTGAAGTCCATGCGCTGCGCGCCTCTCATGTGATTCGCCACTCCCGCTAACCTAGCGACGTCATTCGCCACGTTTTAGTCACATTATTGACATTTGTTTGCCATGTCAGCATTTGACAGTGACTATTGATTGCACTAATTGAGAGAAAATATTGTGTGGGCCGAGCGCTCCACGTCACCGTGCGCCCGCCCAATTAGGATGCGACACGTGTCACCACGTGCCTCCACTTGGAACCGGGGCCCACCATTATTTTTCAGTTAAATTTTTGCCGCTTCTCTCTCTCTCGTTTAATGCTTTGTCCTTTTCTCTGCACCATTTCTCCCGTTTGCACGCAAGTGTGCATCCCTTCCCCTCCCATTCTCTTTCAAAAAATTTTGTCTCTACATTTTTCTCCATGAAAGCTACAACGCTATCTCTCTCAACCAAACACTCGCCAATTGCCTCCAAACTTGGCCGCCTCTACCGTCACCGTCAAGAGCCACTTGCTCCTAAGAACCCTTCTAATCGTGGCTGGGTCCCGAACTCTAACCATCTTCACCTTGGCCTCTTCGGTGAGCGCGGACACCCAAAAGCCCGCTGGTCGCCTCCTAGCTCGACCACCTCCCCCGTCGTCGCCAGGAGCCACTCACTCCGAAGAGCCTCACCGGTCGTGGTTGGGTCTCAAGCTTTGACCATTTCTGCCTCGGCCTCTTCGACAATCAAGTATACTCAAAATCCAGCCGGTCGCCTTCAAGCTTGGCCACCTCTGCCGGTCCCTTCCAAGCTTGGCCACCTCTGCTGTTGCCATCAAGAGCCACTCGCTCCCAAGAACCCCGCTGGTTGTGGTTCGGTCTTGACCATCTCCGCCTTGGTCTCTTCAGCGAGCGTGGACACCCAAAAGCCCGTTGGTTGCCTCCGAGCTCAATCGCCTCTGCTGTTACCGCCAGGAGCTACTCACTCCGAAGAGCCCCACCGGTCGTGGCTATGTCCCAAGCTCTGACCTTCTTCCCCTGTGCCTCCTCGGTGATCGTGGACACCTAAAAGCTCACCGAGTGTGTCCGAGCTCAATCGCCTCCTCCATTGCCACTTTCTCCCAAGAGCCCCGCGGGTCTTGGCTAGGTCCCAAGCTGTTATCGTCTTCGCCTTGCCTTCTTCAGCAAGTGTAGACACCCAAAAGCTCACCAATCGCCTCCGAGCTGCAAGGCAGGTAGGCGAGTTTACACAATTATGCATGTGGTTCATTTAAAAAAAGAAAAAAAACTTGCAACATCTTCTATCATGTATTGCATTGCATTTTTAGCTTGATCACATCTGCACCTCAAGAGCCAAGACATGTTAGATAGCTAGGGCAAAACCTTATATATCATTGATGTGTCATGACACTTTCACATCTTAGGTGGCGCAAATAGAAAAATAGATAAAAAAAAAAGTCTAATATCAAGAAGAATTGAAAAAAAAAAAAAAAAGCTCTGGCTTGCAATTGCATCTCAACATTCTTATATAAACAACAATTTACCGTTGAATAGAGAAAAATTGGGCTTTTCTTAGAATGCCTATGGTGTTTCTTAGCTAACTAAAATACAACAAAAAAAAGTGATTAATGGAAAGGAAAGAAACGGATCATATTCTCCGAATTGCTTATCGTCGCTCATTTCTTGGACAAAAATGAAAATGATCACATGATACATTTTCATGTTGCTATAAGGTGTTGAAGAACTCAAAGTGAGTAGTGACGACATTGTGGCCGCCGTTGTGAACAATTTTCAGCTTTGACAGATCTTGAGTTTGTTGGACAACTTGACTCTATGTTAGCTAAGAGAACAGTATGTTTGAACATTAATGTTTATTTCTTATATTTTATCTTGTTCCTTTGATTTAGATGTTTTTATAGTATTGTTTCATTAAAGTTTCATACTTTGAGAGGCTATGGATTTTAATGTTGTTTGGTTTGCAATGTAGATTAAGATGGGCTTGTAATTAGTTGTTGGAATATTGTGGAGGTTGAGCAATTCCATTTTATGCTTATTGCGACTAGCATTCAGGTTAGGCGCTTTCATTTTTCTTTAATTTTTTGTGCCATAATGACTCCTAAACTAGTTTGCTTCATTTGCTGTTCTTTTTTCTTGAACGATGTTGTTGCTTCCATGTTGTATCATTTAGTGCATCTCGTGGATTGTTAGGTATCAAGGAAGCCCAAAGTAAGTTTATTGTGAAATTTTCGTTTAATCTTAGAAAATTGGAAATGTCTATAGCGAAGTAAAAATCATTCTATTATTTGCGATTACATTTATACCACATAATCATTTCCTCATAGATTAAACGGGTGGACTGCAATAATATTTTTTTAGATATGAAATTTTCAGTTGCGCTTAATAGGGGGAGGTTTTCTAATCTGTCCAAATTTTAAGTTACTAGAATTCCGTTGGGTTGACATGTATTTATAGGTTTACAATTAAATTCTTTGTTTTTCTTTTATTATAATATCTTCATTTGGAATGACCTTCTCAAAACTTTGTTTACCATGTTTACCATGTTATGATGTGTCATGAAGATTTCAAAAAACTCCCTAAATTTTAAACTTTTTCTACTTGTTTTTTTGCTGTTTCTACTATTTTGTGGAGTTTTTATTTGATTTTAATAATTGGTGGGTAATTGCATGAGTTTGGCTTTTGAGTTGGTAGTTTTGCCATTGAGTGTCCGGTGTTGTGATTTTTTGGAGGTTTGGTTTGTTTAGGACGGTATTAAATTTCAAAGTTCAATCTTCTTCAATTTGGTAAGAAGTCCAACAGACAAAGTTTTGTTCGCGTTAGTCAATTAATTCGCATGTTTAAGGTTATTTGATGGCTAAATCGGAGGTAATTTTGAAGTCATATTATGTAAAAGATATTTGCTTTTTTCAAAAAATGGATGGGATATTATTTTACTTGTAAAAGTATTGCATTAATCATTTTTTGTTCTTTATTTGCAGCATGAAACTACTGATTTAGCACATGTTATTCGTGATTTGGATAAAGATTTTGACTTTACGGTAGGAATGGTTTTTGCAAGTAAACTTGAAGCATATCATAAATGTGCGGCCTATGCTATAGGTAAAGGATTTGGAGTGAGGAAGTCTAAGATTAGAAAAAACGATAAATGAGAAATAACTCAATGCACTTTTGTGTGTAATTGTGATGGATATTTTATCAACTCATCCGATCAAAAAAGAAAATATGAAAGACTTGAAGTTAGATGTGGTTGCCCTGCATTTATTAGATTTAAAGTTAAGAATGACGCTTATGAAGTCATAGACTATGTTTCCAAGAATAATTATGAATTTATATCGGAACATCAAAAGAACTTGATAAGATGTGGAAGAATGATTTCTGACGCTTGTAATGATATTTTAGTTGACATGATGAAAGCTGGCTTTGGTGGGACGATGGCATATAAGTTTTTGGCAAATGAAGCGGGAGGAAGCCAAAACTTGGGTTTCATCTTACGTGATTGTCAAAATTTTTTGCAAAAGTGAAAGATTAAATTATATAGATGGGGAAGATTGTCAAAGTCTTATGAATCATTTTCATTGCATGTAAATGCAAAATCCAATGTTTTTCTATACACAACAGGTAGATCAAGATGGTAGATTGACCAATCTGTTTTGGAGATAGTTTATCCAAATTTGATTATGATTGTTTTGCTGATGTGATGATTTTTGATACCACATATCGTACTAATAGCTATAACTTGATATGTGCACCTTTTGTCGAAGTTATTTATCATTGGAAGAACACTTTATTTGGTTGTGCATTTTTGTTGGATGAGACTGCAAATTTATTTATCTGGTTATTTGAAATGTTTCTGAAGTTTATAGGAAATAAGGCTTCAAAAACTATTTTCACTGATCAAGACTATGCCATGGTAAAAGTTATTCGAATAGTGTTTCTGAATACTCAACACTGCTTATGCACTAGGCACATTATGAAAAATGCTAACCAAAATATTCCACATTTTTACCACAAGCTGGGATTTAAGGATAAATATTTCTCAAAACTGATGCATAAATGCAAATTAGAGGATGAATTTGAAACTACTTGGAGAAAAATGGAAGAGGAGTGGAGTACCGAGAATAACAGTTGGCTTAAAATGTTATACGACTTGAGACATAAATGGAGTTCTACTTTTGGTCGTGATAGTTTTTCTCATGGTATAAGATCAAGCCAAATGAGCGAGAGCACTAACAATGTTTTCCAACAATTATCTACTAAGACATCGACCCTTATACGATTCGTTCACCATTGTGAAGAATAGTTGAAATATATGAGAGAAATTGAAAGTCAAGATGATTATAATTCTCGTGAGATGCCCATATTGCAGATTTCAAAAATGGGATATTGACACATGCTGCTTCGGTGTATACTCGTGCTATTTTAAAAAGGTTTAATGAAGAATTTCTTCAAATTATCTCCGATAGAATTTCAGGTACCATTTTCGATGCGTTGATTTATGAATATACTCTTAAGTGTGATGGGATTCAAGGTGAACATGTTGTTAGATTTAACCCCGCTGACTTTTCCGTCTCCTGTGAATGCAAATTATTTGAATCGAAATTGTGGTTATGTCGTCATGCTTTGCACATTTAAATGAAAATATATCAGTTTCAGCCATTCCATATTCTTATATATTAAAAAGATGGACTAAAGGTGCAAAGTAAGGGTATGTGAATTATGAATATCATGAAATATCACTTGGTTCATCCACATTAATTGATTTTTCGCTTTAATGCAAAGTGCTTTTGAAGTGATGAGTTTGGGAGCCCAAGATGAAAATACTATGAGGATAGCAAAGGAGAACTTGAAGGCAACAATAGCTGAAATTTCATCATACAACTAAAGTGTGGTTGTGACAAATGATGCTAGTGATGATGATAACAATGAGGCTTCGTTGAGTGAAATGCCGATATTGAACCCCATTCGAAGAAAAGGAAATGAAATGAGTTATGGAAGGCTCAAAAGCTCGAGTGAGAAAAAGAAGAAAAAATCTAAGAAACAAACACCCTCGAGTTATGGAAGATTTAAAAGCTCAAGTGGAATGCTCAAGTGAGAAAAAGAAGAAAAAATCTAAGAAGCAAACACTCCCGATGTTAATAAAAAATCAAGGTTAGCTGAATGACATAAAATTAGTTAATTTTTATACTCATGCTACATAATTTGAATTAATATATTTTTTATTTTGTAATGTACAGCTGGCAGTCTAAGCAATGCCTGATGAGACTCATGTGCCAAATTATTCAATAAATTCAAATAAGATTAAAAAGGTCTTTTGTCCTAGCAACATTAGTGGTCCTATAGTTAGTGTAAATTTCCATAATCAGGTCTGTCCTTTTGAGTTCAACATTTTATATTTATATTCTACTAATTGGTTCATTTTTTTTATATAGATGCGACCACAATACATTATGCCACCAGGAATTATAAATGGTTTTTCATAATTCACTAGTCAAGTATTTAAAAGTTTAAGTTACTATTATAACTGGCTGAAATATATTGTAAATTCTAATGTTTATAATTAGTAGTTTATCGTTTATAGATATTGGAGTAGCAAAATAGATTCCTTGGAAGCATTTTGTTACATTTTAGTAATGATGTTTTCTTATATAGATGTGACCACCATATATCATGCGGCTTGCGAATATGGATGGATTTTTTCCATTCACAAATCAGGTATTTAGAAGTCCGCATTACTATTATAATGTTTGACTTAAATTTGTTATAAATTATAATGTTTATTTTTAGTGGTTTATCGTTTATAAATGTTGGAGTAGCATAATAGATACCATGGAAGCATTTTATTACATTCTACTAATGAAGTTGTTTTTTCATATAAATGCAAACCCCATACATATTATGCCACAAGGAATTATAAATGGATTTTCTCCATTTACTAATCAGGTACCTATTATGAAAATCATTTTAGATCCTAAAAGATTGTAATGCTTATTGATAATGGTTTCTTGGCAATAGATGTTGGAGTACCATAATAGATTCCCTGGATCAATTTGAGTCGGTACAAGTTGGCTCACTTCTTTTGACATGAGATTATTTGAAATACTATTTAGGCAGTCGCATTATTTAACAAACTATGCATTTTTTGAATGTATTATTTATACCTTTGTACATGGGTCATCAAATTCATTTCAACATCTTGAGATGAATGAATTGAACAATTCTTAAGGCATAAACAAAGCACGGTTGCACCATATTACGTTGGGAGGTGAATGATAGGTAAACAAAGTTTTTAAAAATACAGCCCTGACAATTCTTTTATCATATTTGCTGGCGGCTTTCAGGTAAGAGCTTTATGGTTCATGTTAATTGTTGTCGTAGATTTGCCAAAATGTTAATTTTTCAAGTGGCTTTTAGAAATGGGTTAGTTCTCTGCTTTATGCTAAAAAGTAAAAATGGTGCTATGGTTTATATATTCACGTCTTCTCAATATATCAAAAGGAGATTATTATCGAACATGAGTTCCTAAGAGATTATCAATCGTAACAAGCTCTCACATGCTCTTTAACAAACTTACTTTTTCTTATGATACTATTTAACTTAACATGACAATTTATGCTGTCAACATATAGCTCCTGTGGATCTGGAGGTCGTATTAAGTATCATTCTCGACAATGTTGATGTTGTAGCGACATGGTAAGTAAAGAAAAAAAACAAGCCTTGTTAGTTTGGATAAGAAAATCAAGAGTAGAGTAAATTCTTTTCCCGTGATGTAGATTTTGAGAGCGAGAAAATGCATATTCAAAACATCTTTGTTATCTCACAATTGAATTATCTTCATTTTTTGTTTCTGGGAATTAATATACTTGAAAAAGATGAAAGAACCAATCCATCTTTATTGTGAAATATGTTCATGATTGGAACAAAGTTTGAACATATGATGTTTCAGTCAAATTTCTTTTAATGTCTTATTTTTCTTGCAATGTTGATCTAGTGATGTTCTGTTACTTATTTTCTTTGTAACATACAGTGCCCTTGATGAAGAATCGGGTGAGATACTGTTGGCATTCATGGTCAGGAGAATTGGAAGCGACCTTTCTAAGGAATCTGTCACGGACTACTTAGCTTAACTGCACAGGTTTCTCATCAAGTCAATTAGATGTCATCCCGCATGCACACATCCACAAACTAGACATTTCCATTTCCCAAGTTATGTCACTTATAAAATATAATAGCAGTATGTCAATGATTTTTATTGTGTTAAACACACCCGATCAGGCTTCATCCATCATTCTTGATGCTCAAATGAACTAAGCTTTTCAATGTATGCATTTTTGTGCTTATAGGTTGCTCCCTATAAGAAAGTGAGAAAAGTAGTTTTTGCCAATTCAATTTCAAAATCAGTTACTAGAAAGATTATTTGAAGGGAACTCAAGAAGTTGTTGACTTTTAGATTGTGAGGGCCATACTTTTCTGGGAATTCTTTTGTCTTTTGTGCTCTAACAAGGACCACAAGCTCTATAAGAATTGCTAAAGCTGTAAAGTGCTATAATTGTGAGTCGTGCAAGTAAATGTCATTGCTTTAACATACAATGCCCTCCATGCGTGCTATTTGGAAGATGTTGATTCTTATGCTTGTAAGTTTGATGTATATTATGATTGCATAAGTAATATGCAAAATTTTTATGGCAATTAATGATGAATTAAACTTGCGTGAGCTTCACTTCTACGGCGAGATCCATTACCTTTCTTGAGGCAGTTGTCTTAGAGTTGTGGACTAAGGATACTCGAATTGCTACCTTGAAGGCGCAACACTCTTTGTCCGCACCTACAAGCACAATGCTTGCAACTCGTAGTTCTTTATTCTCGCATAGACACTATTGTGCGATTGTCATCGATCTGGTCATCTTGCATTCAATTGCTAGCAACAACAACCCAAGCAATCTATAGGGACAAACAACCAATTTCAATACAAATATACACTTGAACCTGCACGTAAATCCATTGTTGTTATCATCGTCCATTCCTTTCTTTGAGAATTTGGTACTCTCTCTCCTAGCACTTCTGCCATGTTAGTCTCTTCGAAACTCCTAATTCGTAGTTCTGTGATCCTGCCTACTTTAATCACATGACTTCCAATTCCACTTTATTTAAGTCAAAATCATTTGCTTCACTAATACCTACTATTCATACAATTGATAACTCATAAATGATAGTCATATAGGGAACATTTCAACATTCGAAATGTCCTTACTCGACACCTTTTTAGTTAGACTCTCTTTAAACTTGATATCTATGGGACAATTATGTGAACTTGTTTTTGGCATTCATTCTCTTTAAATGGTCATCGTATTCAAGATCCATAGATGGGACAAGCAATTTGGATAGGCTGTAAAGTGGGATGTCTATTTGAGCTTGCTTCCTTATAGCTTCCAAACTCTTTCGCTAGTTGTGCTATCATAATTTCATTTGAAACATGGCATTCTCGCTTGGGTTATGCTTCTTTCTCTAGATTAGGTTCTTTGATTTCTTAGGGTCATCTAGATTCTATTGACAATAAACATTTTAATTGCTTATCTTGTAAGTTGGGAAAACATCGTGCTTAACCATTTGATTTTAGTGACTCTATTTGTTATGCTCCCTTTAAACTTATTTACTTTGATGTATGAGGGTCATCCCCTACTCTGACTATGGAAGGATTTAGTTATTTGCAATTTTTGTTGATGATCGTTCTCGTTATACATGGCTTCATTTCATGAAGAATCACTCTAAAACCATGATAAGAATCAAGCTGAAAATGAAGTTGTGAAAATTCTAGAGGTGTGCAACCGGACCGGGTTTACCTGGTGCCCGGTCCGGCCCACCTGGAAAATAGGGTCGAGAACCGGTTCCGATTGAAACCTGTTCGGAAACCGGTTCCCAAAATTCAGACCCTGTTTGAACCAGTCCGAGAATCGGTTGCGAGGGATTACTCACCCGGGAATCAGATTGATCGAACCGGTTTGGGAACCGGTTTTTAAGGTAGCCCCAAAATCGAAAACCCTAATTCGTTTCTACTTTACCTCTTAGGCTCTCACACGGTCACACGACTCACCCATTCTTGCTTTTCCTTCGTCGCGCCATCGCCAGATCCGTCTTAAGATTTAGGTGGACATATTAATTGATCACTTGGATGAATCATATGAACTAGGGTCAGCAGTTTAGTATGGCCATATGATATAGATGCATCAATCTATCCCTGTCTTAAGATTTAATTTTTTTGGTGTCATTCAATGTCTTTAATGTATATCTGTTTCAACCCAAAAAAAAAAAGGTGTATCTGTGACATCTAGTATATGTTGCTGTATCTTTGTGAGAGGTGAATTTATGGGCTTGAAAAGAACACTGTATCATCATTTTAAAAAGGCTGAAGTACCATAAGAAGCCCATGATCAATGTAGCCTGACCCATCACATCAATAAATGACTTTATGATTTTGTTTCAAATTCAGCTGAAGACTAATTTGTCAATATGGCATCCCCGCAGTACAATTATAATTTTTCATTGTAAAACGATTTACTATGAACCGAATATAAAAATGAGTAGAGTATAAATAAAGAGAAAAAAGAGAAGGAATTACGAATATAAAAAAAATTAAAAAAAAATCTAAATGGTGTATTTGTTTTATGAAAAAGATTTCCATGAGGCCATTTTTCAATTTTTCATGTGTTTGGTACGCTGAAAGTGACTAATTAATTGAGAAGGCTATTTGATTAAGGAACGCAATCATACTTAGAATTAAGAAAATTGATTATTTCATACTAAAAAGAATTAGTTTCCCAAACTCCCTTTCCACGTGCACGCTCACATAGATCTTCAATCTACGTGCCATCTCTCTCTATTGGTCTTCATTACTCTTCAGTATCTTATGTGAGGATGCTTATTGTGGTATCGCTCTTTGATTACTTTTTCAAACGGAAAACCATTCCCATGTGAAGTTTTATGAGCATTGAGAGATTAAGTTTGTTAATTATTTACATTTTCTATTATTTGGCATCATTTTTAAGGTTATTTTATTTTGATAAGGAAAAAACATAAATTATATGTTAGTAATATCTTAGATAAGCATTCCGATCATCTTAATAACTTATATCAGCAATAGAAGACAATTGTAATGGAGCAAATAGTTTTTAAAAGTAAATTCTGGATATCAAAAACTTTTTGTCTCATTTTCAATTACACATCAAACAACCGCAAAACCAAACATTTTCCTTAAAAGTGATTTTTACTAAAAACATTTTTATCAAGAAAATTTTTACGAAACAAACACACCCGAGCAACTTTTCCCTGGAAAGTTGTCTTGGCCTGTTTGGTTAATTTTCTTAGAAAGCAGAAATTGACAATCTACATTCATGTCTAGATTCAAAATATTATATTAATTTCAACACATTACGAGGAAATTGTATATGTGTATATATATGCGTCAATATTTGCCTATTGTAAAAGTTGTGGGTGTTCCGAATTAAGGGAAAAAAAAAATCAAAGTGCGGCCATCGCAAAATCCAACTTCTGGTACAAAAAGTATCTTCGTATCGTAATTTCTCAATAATCAGTCAATTGACTAAACCTCATACTTGAATGAACCCTTCGTCATATATAGGCATTTCCCTTAGTGGGTAGTTCGGTTGAGGTAGACAGGCGATGGCTCTGGGTGACGATTGGCAATACGCATTGACAAATATCCATTACTAAAGACACTTGGCATCCCGAAAATTTGGAGTGTTCTATAATAGTTCTACAATTTAAAGTGATAAAACCGATAAGAGGACCAACATATGCACGACTTTCTAGTTAGTGATAGTACCACCGTGGTTGCCGAATCAGATAAAGGTTAAGAGATGTTTAATCTTATATTTAATATCGTCGGGTTGCACAACTTCTCAATGGCATGGTCTTGTCAAGTTGGTCCTGTCACTTTTTCAGGGGAGTTTTCTGATCTTACAGTTCTTTTCATATGATTAATAACTTTCCATGACAAATATATATAGGTAGTCAATAGTCAAAAATTTCTCTATGGAAATAGTAAGGGTCCATTTGGTGATATGTTTCAATTTCTTTGTTTTTTTTTTTGTTATTCAGAATAAAAAAAAATCCATTTGATAATGTTAATTAACTTTTCTATTTATTGTAATAGAAAAGTGGCAAGAGAATGAATTTAGAACCAAAATAAAAAGTACAAAAAAGTAACTTATTGTTTTCGAGAAAAATTTCTAAAAATAAGTTATTTTTTCTTTTCTTCTTCCTTGTTACCCACCACCCCCACCAACCGTTGCCGTTGCTGGTTGGTGGTGGTGGCAATAAGTAAGGAAGAATAAGAAAAGAAAGAAAAAAAAAAATCTTAAAAATTATTAAAAATTATTTAAAAATTAAAAGAAATGCTACATTAACATGAAAATTGTGGATCATATTAAACACATTCATATATATATTTTTAATTCTGAGATTAGAAATTTTGTATAGTAAACCAAATGCGTTTTTTTACTCAAAAATTGTTTTAGGGAATAAAAATAGAAAATATTATTTCTAAAAAGAAACCGTTTCTCGGATTAGAAGCTTTACCAAACGGATCCTAAACTCTGATACTTATCGGTCATTAGTAATTTCTTCTTTGTGATTAGTAACTTTTTACATTGAAAAAAATGAGAATTGATGGAGAAACACCTTGAGCCTTCGGATTTATTAGCATACACGAATGATGAACCAATTCAACCACATGGTTGAGTAGTACATAGCCACGTGAATCACATTACTTCACTTTAGTGACGCGTAGGTCATCCATATCCATGTGAACTGATTGAGCAGTTTCAATAAATTCCTGACACGTTCAATAGATTCAATTATTGACGTTTGACAACCACTATGTTTTTGGTCGAAGACAACCACTATGTTAAAAGGTGAAGTTCTACTCATGATTACTATTATGATATGAACAGGTTGACTTGATAACGAGCATATTGATTGGATTAGTTCCAAGGGAAAATGATATAAATTTTAATTCAATGTATAATGTTATTCTCGAATTTTTAATTAGTTCAATGTAATCCATAAACTCCCAGTAAATGTTTAATATAATCCTTCCATTTACTCAAATGACTAAACATCATTATTTGATGATGAGCGTTATTATATATTATGTTGGATATTTAAGAATGATCAGTCAACATGTTCTTCTTTTCATCCATCTACTAAAAAAAAAAGCATTAACATGGCCATCATTATTTGATGAAGTGGATTATTCTATCTTGATTTGAAATGAATATCTAACTTAGATAATTCACATGTTACTTTACTTTGTTATTTACCATTCAAACTTAATGGATTAAGAGTCATGTCGGCAAATTTTGTTAGCTTGAATTAAGAGAAGGGCGGCATTGAACATTTTTCATATGATCTAGGAATTAGATTGAATATTTACTAACGATTTTTCACATTGAATAGTTAAAAATCCAAGAATAACATTATACATTGGATTGAAGTTTAAGAACAATGTGTCATTTTTCTTAATAAGACAACAAAGTATGTAGATAGTCCATTTTTATAACGATTTTCTCTCTAGCTAGGAGTGTGAACATATTTATGTGCATAACAAAGTTGTTATCTCTCTCCCATATGAAAAAACCCTATCAATATTTATGGATTCAGTACTTCATCTATTTTCTTACTTTAGTTCTTTTGCTGAATGACTCAATGTTTTGTATGTTTGGGATGGACCAGATTTTCACTTATATAAGGAAATGAAACTGGAAGAGCCATGCATGAAATTGTTTAACAAACACTTGTGAAAGCTAGCTCTGTAATACTCTCTCTCTCTCGCGTGCGCAGAGACACACGACTAGTCTCCTCTATAGTTTGATTGTAGGTTCTATTGCCATTTGAAGTTCATAACATTTTGCCTCTCTTTTCTTCATCTCTTTCATGCAGATCAAACCTTGGTCAAAGAACGAATTTCACTGAAAGACGCGACAAGCATTAAAAAGCGGTGAAGAGAAGGAGCAATACGGAGAAATATCTAGCCAACATAAAGTCAAAAGTCGGCGTGTGTCCTCAGTTGGAGGAGAGCAACAGAATGCTGCACACGAACAGTCCTCTAGGCGGTTGGAGAGATGGTTGATCCTGAGTAATAACCACAATGTCTTGGGATACATGTTAGCGAATGAAAACAAGCATCTGAAGAAGAAGATCGAGGGAATCGAGAATGAGCTCAGGATGATTAATATCCCTCATGGCATGTACCTGGGTTGGCTTGGCGAGCTCGGGAATTTGCCTTATTGGCCAGAGTGTCCAAGCACCATGCAGACCAAATCAGTGGAGTTCAAAGAGCAATGCTCAGCGAGGTTTTCTTGTGGTTCTGTTTCTTGTTCATTCATAATCTGCTAGTTCAACGGTTAAACCTGAGCGGCTCGTACCGCCAAAAGCTTTTTCCATAGATTTTCTCTCTTGCCAGCAATGTATTTTTTAGGGCAAAATACATGACCTATGAACAGTTGAATTGTGGATTAGAGGAAACAAGATCAAGCAGAAGACTTCAACACTGCTGAGGGATGAGAATCAAGGACAAGATTCAAAAGCTTAATACATAATACTGTCACAAACACACGGCGCATGGTTACGTTCATTTGACGAAATGTAAATAGAGACATGATGGAAGTGCTAATCAATCATCATTGGCTCTCGATATTCTCTTTTCCTGCATCGACAGGCTCACCCAGAAATTCCTTTATTTCGGCCCTCATTGCACTGTCGATGATATCTTTCTTCGGCTTATGCATTTCCATTTCTGTCATCAACATCTCGCGAGCCAAATCCGACATGTCGTGGGTTGCTTCTAGTATTCCCCGCTCAAATTTTTCCCTCAGCTCTTGCTCCGATCTCCACTCCTTTCTTTTCAGCTTCTTTTGGACTACGATCCTTGAAGTGCCCGCTACGGTTGTCCAACTTGGGCTTTGGAGCTTAAGATACATGTCGGCTAGGCCCTTCGCCTTATTCTTGGAGATGAATTCTTCGTCAACTGCGTCAGGGCTTAATTCCACGCATCCTGGCGGATTCGGTATCCCGATCCCGTCCGCGACTTGGACCAAATGGTAGCTTGGCCGGACTATATCCTTATTCCATTCGGGCGGTGTGCTATGGATCAAAAGCATGAGATCTTTGCGAGGATTGAGAGATCTCTCCTTATCAAGAGATTGGTAAATTATCGAAGGAAATTCCTTAAGTCTCTCTCCTGCTTCGATTTCCATGATCCTGACCAATCCTCCTTCGAACAATTCCGCCGCCACCTCTCTTGGCGTCGACTTCAGGACCCAGTAAAAATTTTCGCTTCCTTCTCTGATTATGTTTATGTTGTGCTTGGTGGTTCCTGGTGGGTTCTGGTTCTTCTGGAGCTCCAGATAGTGCGACCGCCACCTGTAGAATGAGGTCGGCGGCCTTCTCTGGATATCCTTCTGTATTTCCTTCGGAAGAAAGTACTGCATATTGAACACGACAGCTCTCCGTCGCTCCTCCGTTAGGATCTGATGAGGCTTCAGCTCCGGCGACTTGTATGGCCTCGTCTCTGAGTTCTCTCCGGGTTTTCTTTCGCTTATGGCATTGCTATCGATCTTCCATCCTAGGCCATCTGCGAGATCCTCGAGTGTGTCTTGCACCCGTTTGACCCGAGCGGTGAAATTAGGATCATCTTGGGGACAGCGGAACACGTCCGATAGCACTATTTGGTTCAGATGTTCGACCATTTTCTTGACGTGATAGAGGACGGCGTTTTGATCGTCCGGCGGGTTTCGAGAATTTAGCACCAAGATTACTTCCTCGGCCGCTCGGCAAAGTTCCTTCTTGCCGCGCGATTGGATTGCATTGATGAGATTGTTCGCAATGGAATCTCCGTTTGCTAATTCCCTCAGGTATTGGAGCTTCTTTTCATGGCTCAGATTCTCCATACTGTTTATTTTCTCCGCCGAGTGCTGCTTAGTTTTGATATCCGGTGCCATTTTTACCCTGCAATATTCTAAATCACTAAATTAATGCAAACGAGGATTGATTGATCGCTTCAGTTTTATTTTATTTTATTGGTGCTTAATGATCTTTCTATTTGATCTATATCCAAACTTTTGCCTTTGCATATATATATTCATTCAAGGTGCAACACTCCTATTAGTTCTAACTTTAGTTATGATAAAAATAATCTCCATTTTGAATCTTTTTCTTTCTTTAAACATCCGACATTGACATTTTCTCAGTCCTACCATGCTCATCAGGCCAAAAATTTGCATAACCTTTCCAATTCGTTGGCTCGTCATTAGCCCTATTTTATCTTTTCTTTTATGGCTCTAGTTGTTTATGGAAATCCATCTCGTGTCTTGAGAAAATTTAGAAAAGTAAATCAGGCCAGTTCAATCTAAGAACTGAATGAGACGGACCTTACTTGATAGGTTCTAGGCTGGTTTTGGGAAGAATTGGTCTAATTCTTTGTTTGAAACCCTGAAAATGGCGTTTAAATTGTTTGGTTCCCAATTCTTATGTAGAACTACCCGACCCTAAAACCGGCTAAGGGTCGGGTCAGCTTAGAACCAATCTCATGGATCTTATTAAAAAGAATAGTAACATGCAACTTGGGAGAATGGAAACCATGACTTCCAGTTTGAAGTAGAAGAACAAGGTTACTCAAGTTAAAAGATTTCACCAATCATGTTCAACAACCAAGTATAACCAGTCCTATTCCCGATTCAAAACTGGGACTTATGGGGTAGATTCTATGTTCCAATCTTACAACCAACAGATTCTGAAGCCGATTACTCTCAACAAGAATCTCATTACAACCAGCACTATCATGCAGCCATAAAGTGTCCATCATTATTTGCAAATCATCGGATCTCAATCGCAACTGAATTATGGGATGACGAGCAGGACGAGAACCAACCTTCTTCGTTCGAGAGCCGCGACGAGTTCACGTTGATGTATCGGCACGACGAGCGAAACCGCAGGAGCGTAAGCGCAGCGAGTCGAAAAGGAACAGAAACCTAACGAGAAAAGAAGAGCAAAATGCGACGATGCTTGCGAAGGAGGAGAAGCTGTTTGACTAGAGAGAGGCGGGTGGTGCGCCTTTCTTCTCCACCATCACCTTCTATTAAATAGCAAAAGACGGTCTATGCTTTTTTTCTTTCATGATTACGGGATGTGAAGAGGAATTACGCACGCGGTGTTTTATTTAGTCCACGATTATGGCTAGTAAAAACAATTGAATTGAACACGAAAAGCGAAAAGGGAAATTACAAAAGAAAAATCTAGGACGAGTCCAAGAAAATTCTGGATTCCTTTCGCAGGCAAGCTCCTTTTGGCTGGGTAGTCTCTTCTTTTTGCCGTTTGGTCCTCCCCACACGTGTCTTTCCCATGTCGTCAGTTTCTTAAATTACAAAGATAATGCGATCTGACCTTTCTCAGTTCCTTCGCGACGTTCTTCGCGTCGTGGCCGGTGGTACCTTAACACGAGCATTCAACGCACAACTCTAAAATTCACGTGTTTTTGCGTCAGAAAAATAATACTAATAATCTTTGAACTTATGTTCAATATTTAATAAGATTCATAAACTCTTTGACATTCTCATATAAATCTAGGGATTATATATTAAATGTTTATCAATAGTTAAAGAACCATGTTGGACAAGATTGCATATTGGACCATAATTAGGGACTCTATCAGACCCGAATTGAATATTCAGAAATAATATCATATATCGGATCGAAATTCACAGTCCATTAATGCTGTAATCCCTTTCATTACTCAGATTTTTATGTACTCTTGTAATAATCTGATCTCTACATGGTCTAAGTATTTCTCCACGTACGCTTCATAAATATTCCATGAGATTTTATGGATGCATCGTTCGCCAAAGTTCGCATGCAATGCTCGGAGCAGTCTCATGAACTTGTTCTCAACATAATCTGATCGTAGATACATGTGCCGTCAGCTTTATATCTTCGGACTTCTGCAGAACTCTTTGTAGGCCGAAAAGATTGTCCGAGCAACACCTCCGCATTCACATAGGGAAAACCCGACGATGTCGCATTATCTCGAATCATGCAGGCACGAACGGCCTCTCACCGTCTTTCCACATCTTCTACACTAGCACGACATAGAGCAATTTGTTTTGTTTTGTTTTTTTTTTTTGTGCTGGAGGAACCGGCTTGCAGCCGGCAACCGCGCCATAAACCCCAGTATGACACTTAAGCAGGAGGACCCACTATTCCTGAATCACACTTAATACACCTAGCGTTTTCCCTAGGTTGTCTCTCTTAGGTTTTGAACCCTTTATTTCTGAGCTAAGGATCAGCAGGGCCTTATTCAGTGAAGCCACCGCGACCGGTGGTGACACAGAGCAATTTGTTTGTAACCACATCATCCCCAATCGTTCTATCAAACGCGTGCTGTATGAGCTCAGGAGGATAAAAGAGAGTGTGGCCCTTCTCTCGTGAAGGATCCATTTGCTTTGCTAAGAACATAACCCTTTCTACATTTCACACCATCCCGAGCTGAGTTCCGAGTTCTCCACTCCCACGTGGGTCACGACATTGAGGAGGCATGGCTTTTCCTGGTAGCATTTAAAAAATGGATTAGACAAAAAAGGCACCGCCCGTTTCATTGGAGCGTAGCACATAATCACCCTCGCTCCTAAAGTGTGCATTGGTCGAATTTTCTTTCTCAATTTTTTGAGCTTATCTTACAGCCGCCTTGAAATTCAGATATTCATATTAGGTCGATTTCCCTTTTTCATTTTTTTTTTTCATTTTTTGTTGCATATGTCTTTAGTCGAAAACCAACAAAATTGGAAAGACAATTCACATCGATGGTCCAATGTGTTTTCTGCAAATTGAGGGGACCAACCCCTTCCTCATGCGCTACCAAGCAAAAGATTGCTGAGCTTTGATGGGTCCAAGTGATTTTTCCCCCGCCACACCCCTCTAAGGGCAGCTCAGATCTGGGGTCTTCTCCACGACTTTTCCTCTGTCCCCTTTCCCGTTTTCACACCATCTATTTTAGGCATTGAAGTTCCCCTTCTCCAGAAACCACCATATCCCCCTTTTCTCGGACACATGCCCGTCTGCTCATCGTGTGACTGCAGGACCCCTCGAAGCAACACCTTTCGTGTGTAAAATTAACTCAAAGTGGACCTTTATTTCAAATAAAAATCTAAAATGATCGAGTTAGTCTTAAATAAAGACCTTGGCTAATCAACTTTTTTCAATGGCTGGAGTAGGATAATTTTGTCCAAAGTAAAATATAGATAAAAGATTAAAAAGAAGAAAAGGTAAAAGAGCAAAAGGAAAAAAAAGAAATTTATACAGGAGGAATCGTCCATGGCTACTCACCTCCACCTCCACGCCTCTTCACTTCCCACTGGAATATGCCCACATCCGGGCAGCACTTTCTTTTACCTTCATTTTTGTGCCAGTGTCATGAAGGAAAAAAACAAAGAAAAACTAAAAGAGAAAAAAATTAAAAAAATTCATTAAAAATCATAAAAAGCATTTGGTCAATATTCTATATAGAATGATTAGCGTTCACATTAGTAGCTTTTGACTTAAATTGGTTTGATGGAGTTAATTCGAAAATTATAATTAAATTGAAATAATTAAAAATTTTAGGATTATATTAATATCAATGTATTAAATTTAATAATTTTTTAATTTTCGATTTTTTATAATTGACTATCTCCCTCATAACGAGGGCATTTTGAGAAAATGGCAAAAATCATGAGGGGAAATCTATCACGTGTCCCGAAGCATTTTGTGTTTTGTATGCTTTTGTCTGTTTCCCTAATACTGAGAGCACTGCGAAAAAAATGGCTAAAATCATGATGACATATCCATCCCGCGTCTTAAAATAAGAGAGGTGAAATCTTGCTAACTTTGGCTAGGATGAGCACAGCATCACCCGGCGATGTGATCACTCCGACTTTGAAAAGTATAAATTAGGGTTTAATCGGCTGGTAAAGTGGCAAAGCTATAATTAATTATAAAAATTAGAACACGACAAGAACATTCAAGAGGACGGTGGCTTTACATTAATTATTGACAAAGCGACGAATCACTTTTGTCAGGGAACTCGTAGAGCGTGAATGCCTAGGTAGGGCTATCATATGGATATTGGATAGGTATTGTCTTTGATGTAATTATGATAGATTAAATGTCAATAAAAATGAGCAAAACGAGAAATGCATCTTCAATTTGTGAATATCTTCAATTTATACATTTCTTTTCATGAATATCTTCAATGCACGTACTTGTTAAGTTCATGTATCTTTTTAAAACATCTCATCTTAGATTTTTCTCTTAATATGCTAGTTTCGAGAAGTATTTGATAGGGTCTTATTTATATAATCTTAATTCAAATGGGTTTGAGGTGTTATATATTGAAAGGCATAATTCGTGAAGCTATTTAGTGTCATTGACATGATGCAATTGTTTTAAGGAAATTCGATCAGTTATATCTCACCTCTTGTTTAATTTTGTTCCGGTTTTATCATAATTTTGCTAATCTATATTTGATTTGCATTGGTGTACTTTTTGCTTTTTGAGAAAATTCATTCAATATATTTACTTATAGACTTGGTCATTATTAATCTTATTATCGCTTTCTTAGAGTTATTATTTTTTAAGGTTATGTATTTTTCCTCAAATTTGTTATTTCCAACAGTCTTTTCATCTATTGTGCTAGATTAAAAAAAAATGTGACTGTTAAGCTTTCGTTTGTTTTGCGAAAAAAAATGTATAATTTAAAAAATATTTTCCTAAAAATAATTAATTGTATCATGTGAAGTAATTAATCAATAAAACAATTATCATTATCAACAATCACACGTCTTAACATTTTAGTGGATGATGAAAATGTTTTTTATTTGTTCATTTATAAGTAATACAAACAATCATTTTATGAAAATATTTTTCAATTCATTCATTTTTTGCGAAATAAACAAGGTATAAGAGGTAAGATTTTGTGGAAGGAGATTATATAATATCTATGCATTCACAATGATGCATTCTCGATGAAGAGTAAGTGAGGCTTTATAAGATGAGTATTTAAGGTAACATGATATTTCAATATCAATCATAATCAATCATGATCAATCAATGATTTACACAATTATGAGAGGAGATATATACACAATCAAATAAGATATGGAGGATCTACTTATTACCTCTAACAGACTCAAGGGATGTAGAATTTAATTTCTTATTATCTTTAACATCTCATCAAATTCAAGGCAACATATAAGAAGTCAACTAGAGTTTAGATAAAGATTAAAAAAAACAAGCGTGTATGTTCCTTAGTGAAGATACTAAGAGTATGATCAAGTGATAAAAGTAGAGACAAGACAAATAGTGCCACGAAGCACGTGATATTTTATAAAATGATAGGTTATTTCAATACGCTTCTCCGATTGTCCCAATAAATGACTCTCCAACCACCACTATGATAGCTCTCATTTCTTCTGATAATCATCGCAACCATAGTGTTTTCGATGTTGTATTAGGAAAAGAATGGTATTTTATTGCTTCACTAGATCAGGTGATGGTGGTTTGTTTCTTACAACATGATGAGATAAGTGAGTCACTTAAAAAAAATAAAATGCAGCAGCTTGATTTAAAGAGATTTAAATTTGATATTATGAGCTGATCTTTTGATTATAGCGTTTCATGCAGAGATGTTAAATCTAACTTATGATCGTTTTTGACGATTCCTGTAATTTGGGATTCTTTTTTTTCCTGCCTTTTATCGTCTCTTCATTTTTCTGTTCCATTCTCTTTCTTTCTTTCTTGTTAGAGAATTATCAATTTTCCTAGTTATCTCCAACATTTCTCACCCTTTTTTTTAACGTAATTATACAAGACGTATGTACTTAATTTTTGAAAATATATATGACAATACAATTTTTATCCTCATATAAAACTAGCGTATTACATATGATTATGTAAGAAGGAAATATCATTTTACACGACAATGGGATCTCGGCTTAAAATAAGGAAACATGGTTCCATGCTAGTCGTGTTGAGTCAAAATTGTACGAGCTCGCTTAAGATTAGTAGGGGACTTGTTCTTGGTTTCAATTCGTGCAACCCTAAACTGAGTGGTGCTACATGTTGAATTACATATACTAGCTATAAGATATCAATCACATATAAATTACAATATAAGATGAATGCTCTGTTTATTTCACAAAAAATGAATGATTTGGAAAATATTTTTCTAATTATAATCACTTATATTCTTGAAATAGTTAGTTAATGAAAAATATTTTCATTATTGACAACGATTTATATTTAAACATTTTTATGAATGATGAATATATTTTTTCGTTAATTCGTTTTTGTAAGTAATACAAGTGATCACTTTTTGAAAAATATTTTCCAAATCATTCAATTTCCATGCAATAAACGCATCTAACGTGTACCATTATTTTCAAACTTGCATGTATTTATGCTAATCTCCTACAATTAATTTTTTTTTTTTTGACAACCTCCTACAATTAAAATTGTAAAGCCGTTTCTATACTGTTCTTCTCCCAAAACGCTCGGATTAATTTAATTACTAGTAATCATAGTTCTCTTTCTTCTTTTTCGAGCACCTTCTTGCCCAGATTATCCTTTTCGAACAGGTTTACTCAAATTTTGATCATATTATTACTATTATTATATTTTCTTGGGCCACACCAAAATTCTTATTATCATTGTCATCGTATTATTATATTGGTAACATGCCATTAACTTCTGCAACGTAGCAGATCAGAAATCTGCTAAAAGGAAAAGGCGAGTCACGCTTTGGTGTGGAAGGGCAAGGCCATCTTTTTCCCCCACAAGAGCACAATCCAAAAAAGGGATGACGTTGCCAGGTGCTCCTGGTCCATGGATGGGGAAGAAGATAAGAAAACCATTGATGGTGCAGTACTTACCTTACATCTGATGCGTCATAATCAGATCGTTGCAAAGGGAATCCATTCATGGACTTGATTCAGACAAGTGTTCAGACTGGTGTTGGTGTACCATCGCATGTGTGAAAAGGCCTCAGGGTCACGATCCTCAATGAATAACAGATGCAGACAACAGGCGGTCGGTGAAGCCGTCCCCATAATCTAAATGGCCCATCCCTTAGAAGTTTGTGCTTCTCGACGTCGTGATCCTCAAGGAGCAACCGAGTTTAACCCGATTGAGACTTGCGCCTCATGAGAGTTTTTCTATGGTCTCGTGGTTTAATTATGCAGACATCTATCTGAGGGTGTAGATTGTTCATAGATTGATATTAGTAAAGTCATGCCGGTCGTTCGATCTGATAAGCTCCACACAAAAGTACAGCAAGTCCAATCAGTTAACAGGTGATTTTTTAAAGATCGCCCTGGGGCAATGGAAATAGCTATTCGTCATGGTCAGTTCTCCAACACATGGAAAGTACACAAAATATTGAGAGCGACGTGCTTGACTTTACAAGAAAATGAAAAATGAATAGTTACAGCGGAAAAGTTGCGAAGTATAATTATTGTTCCGTTGGAAATTTCCTTTTTTATGTGCAAAGTACATAACCCTTTTAAAATTTCTTCTAAAGGAAACTAAGGTTGCGCATGGTAAACTTCCCCAGCCCAAAAATTTCTATTCTTCTCTTCCCCATAACAAAAAAAGAATAGAAACCTTGTTTGATAACAGTGAGTTAGTTTTTTGTTAGGAACAAAAAGTTAGCTCGAGAATGGTTTTGGAATAGAAATGAGAAGTAAAAAAAAGTTGTTTTTATTCATTAAGAACAATTTTAAGAAATAAGTGAATATATTTTTTTTTTTGCCGCACGATGCTCTCTCTTTGGGCGACTTCGGCACTGTAGCTGCGATTCCGGCTGCTGCTGGCCCCGCGAGTGTTGACCGTCGGTTGGGGCCGATCTTCCACGCCAAGAGGCGCCTTTTCCAGCTCTTCAAACCCCCTGCATCTTAGCTTGGTACGTCTTCTCTTCGAGGGATTTCTGCCGAGCGATGGTTTAGGGTTTTCTCGGTTCTGTTCTGCGATTCTGCTGTATGGAGCCGTTGGCTGTGAGGGATCGGTCTTGTGATGAAGGACCGAGTAGGCGAATGCACTCCCCTCCTATTACGGTTAATCCCTCGGCTAATATCAATTCGCGGAATGATCAAACCCGCAAATCCTCGGTTCCTTCGGGTGAGCCGAGACTCGCACCAGTTAGCCGGGTCCCTTTCGGCCGAGGAATCGTAGGGGTCGGTCTCGTTCTAAGCGAAATAACTCTAGAGGTGTCTCCATGAAACCTCCTGCTCGCACCTGGGCAGCCGTAGCTAGCGGTGTCACCAGGGGCTATGACCTTGATTACACGCCTGTTCAGTTTGACACTGATTCTGTCATTCATATGGATGAAGCCGATTTGGATGCTGCTGATCCTAAACTCTACGATTGCCTAGTGGGGTATTTCTTGGGAAAGAAACTCCCGTTTAAGGTTGTGGATGAATCGCTAAGGAGAGCTTGGGGGCCTGCGCTGCAGCAGGTAATGTCCAATGGCAGGGGACTGTTCTTGCTGCGTATTGCTGATTCTGAATTTAGGAGAAAGATCTTAGAGGGAGGGACTGTTACTGTGGCTAGAATTCCGTTGATGTTGCAGTAATGGGAGCCGGGAATTGAGTTAAACAAGGAGTCCCTCCAATCGGTGCCGGTATGGGTGAGGCTGCGGAATCTTCCTTGTTCCTTCTGGTCTGCGCACTCTATCAGTAAGATAGCTAGTGTTCTTGGAAAGCCGCTCTATGTAGATCAAAGAACCGAGCAAATGGACATGCTGACTTTTGCTCGTGTTTGTGTCGAAATCACAGTTCAACAGGATATCCGAGAGTCTCTTAAGCTAGAACTTAGGGGAAAACTGGTAGTTGTTGATGTTGAATACGAATGGAGGCCCCTCGCCTGTATGAAATGCAGAATATTTGGCCACGAATGCAATGTGGATGCCAATGAATCAGAGCATCAATTGCCTGGTGATGGGAGCGTTGAGGCCGAACCTAATCATGCTCAGGCTAAAGACAAGGCTCCCCTGCCTGAAAAAAGGTAAAGGAGTGGCCATTCATCCTACTTTAGGCATGGACAACTCAAATGTTATGCCGCCGCTGCAGAGTTCCCCCAGAGCGGGGTACTTAGGGGAGCCGAGTTCACCTAGGAGAGACTTGGAAGGCCCCCGGGAATCGCCTAAGGCCAATGCGGCCAAGCCTTCGCCGCCGAGTCTCGAATCTATATCAAAGGAAACGGGAATGGATAAAAGTGAAGCGAGAAATAAGAAGCGAGAGGAAAAAAGAAAAGCTGCTGCCGCGCGCGCCGTAGCTATTTCGTTTGGTCTCTATCGTCCACCGACGAAGGCCAACTTCACGGAGCGCAAGGATGCTCTCCAAGTTTATCATAATGAATCTCCTCAACCGTCGTGTGAAGGAGCTTCTACTCAGGTGAATAATTCAGAGAGTTCGGACGATATTTCTAACTCCAGTATCCACAGTGCTTCTACTGATGATGAGGCTCAATCTGTACTGAAACCTACTTTGAAAGGAAAGCCGCCTACAAAGGCTCCTATCCTCCAGGACCAGCTCCTGCGCCTTCTTCCTGATTCCCCTCCTGCTGCAGTCCCGAAAGCATCGGCTACGACAAGGAGGACCACTAGAAAGAGGTAATCCGATTCTGTTGTTTTTTGGAATGATAATCGGCTTTTGGAATATTAGAGGCATTTTGAATCCCCTTAGGCAGGCTGAAATTAGGCGGTTTGTGCGTGTTAATAATCTCTGTTTCATTGGCCTATTTGAAACTAAGGTGCCTGATCATCTTTTTGAGTCCATCTCTTCCACCCTTATTAGGGGTTGGAATTGGATTTCCAACTACGAGTTCTCCCCGCGTGGTAGGATTTGGGTAGGGTGGAACCCAGACTTGATCTCTTTTTCTTCTGTTTCAATCAGCGATCAAGTTATTCATGGCATGCTTAAGTTTAATAGTTCCGGTGTATGCTGTTGTGTATCTGCTGTTTATGGGGAACACTCGTTTTCCCGGCGTCATCCCCTGTGGGAAGACCTCTGTCTTTATAGCGATATCTACCAGCATTTCCCCTGGCTTGTGGCTGGTGATTTTAACGCGATCAAGGACCCCTCCGATCGTATTGGAGGTGCTACGAACTGGATTCCCTGCTTCGATGAATTCTCTCAATGCCTGTCCCAAGCCGAACTGAGTGACCTAAGGTATGTTGGGTGCCGATATACCTGGTCCACTTCTTCTGGCGATGTAAAGAAATTGAGGAAAATTGATCGTGTTCTCGTCAATGGTGAGTGGAATACACGCTTCTCTTACTCGGAGGCTAATTTCCAGAATCCTGGTATATCGGATCACTGCCCGATGATTGTCAGAGTGCTGCAGCCTTCTAATCGGTGTAAGCCATTCAAATTTTTTAATTACTGGACGCATCATCCAGATTTTACTGCCATCATTCGAGGGCTTGGAATTCCCCGTTGTTGGATTTCCTATGTTCCATTTGGTCTCCAAGCTTAAGAGGGTGAAGTCGCTCCTAAAATCTCTCAATCGAGATGCCTTCTCTCGATATTTCGGCTAAGGTTGCGATGCGAGGAACTCTTTGGCGGTAGCCCAGAACCAGCTCCAGGCCAATCCGGGGGATGTCGCTCTTGCCCAAGAAGAAAGGGAATGTCATCGTACATTTGTTCAGTTGAGATTTCATGAAGAATCATTCTACAAGTAGAAGTCTAGAGTCAAATGGCTAAAAGAGGGAGATAGGAACACGAAGTTTTTCCATCAATCTATGAAACGAAGACACCTCTTAAACCGTATTCTTTCGGTAAAAGACCCTGCTGGAACTATCATCACTGATCCTCTCTTGGTTCCCCAGGTTTTCGTTGATTACTTTTCTGACCTCATGTCCCCGAAGGAAGGCTTGATCAGGCCATCTATAGAGGAGGTGCGGCGGTACATTCGTAACCCTCTCTCCCTTGATCAAGTTGCTGCTCTTGACGTGCCCATCTCAGACTCTGAGATCAAGAACACACTATTCTCATTGGCAAAAGGTAAGGCCCCGGCCCCGATGGTTTTCGTTGATTTTTTTAAAACCGGCGGGACATCGTTGGGTCTATTGTGCTTCAATCGGTGCATGACTTCTTCCGGAATGCTAAGCTTTTGAAAGAAGTAAATGCAACCATTATTGCTCTTGTTCCGAAGGTCCCTAATGCCACCGTTAGTCACGGACTTCAGACCAATTGCTTGTTGCAACACAATTTATAAGGTGATCACTAAGATTCTAGCTAATCGTATAGTTGGGGTTTTAGGGGATGTGATTAGTCAATCCCCTAACGCTTTTGTTAAGGGCAGGAGAATGAGGGACAACATTTTATTGGCCCAGGAACTATTTGCAGGTTTCCATCTTACTCCGTATCTGCCCAAGTGTGCCATTAAGGTAGATTTTCATAAGGCGTATGATACCCTCGATTGGGACTTTTTACAGCTTGTGTTGCGGTGCTTTTCGGTTTTCCTCCGCACTTCATAAAGTTGGTTATGGCTTGTGTTCGATCTCCTACCTTCTCTATATCTATCAACGGCGACCTTCATGGGTTCTTTCCGGGCGGTAGAGGGGTAAGGCAAGGGGACCCAATGTCTCCATACCTCTTCACGTTGGTGATGGAAGTCTTTTTTGGCATATTGAGGTCTCGTACCTCCAATCCGGACTTTAAGTATTACTGGAGATGTAAGCCAATTCAGCTCTCCCATCTTTTCTTTGCTGACGATGTGTTCTTGTTCTGTCAAGCGGATTGGCCTTCGATTGTTATGCTCAAAACGGGGCTTGATTTGTTCTCTCGCTCGGGAGTGGTCTGCTTCCAAACAAGCGCAAGAGTGAAATTTTCATGGCGGCGGCGGTGAGCTTTCTAGCGGAACAAGATCCTATGGGCGTTCGGTTTCCGGGAAGGAAAACTTCCATCCGGTACCTTGGTGTTCCTATTATTTCTTCTAGATCGAACAAAGCCGATTGTATTGCATTGACAGCATCAGTATCACGCGTAATTCAATCCTGGACGCACAGATTTCTCTCTTTTGCAGGTAGGCTTCGGCGATACGTTCTGTCCTTCACTCTATCCAAGCTTCTTGGACGAGTGTATTCACTCTTCCTGCGTCGGTTCTTGCAGATGTGGAACGCATAATGAGGCAATTTCTCTAGAAGGGAACTTCGTTGGGCCGAGGAGGAGCCAAAGTGGCTTGGGAGGATATTTGCTGCCCCAAGGCTGAAGGGGGTCTCGGCGTTCGTAACATTAAGCAATGCAATAGGGCTTCCACGGTCAAGTACTTATGGATTCTTTTCTCTGACAAAGAATCGTTATGGTGCCGTTGGATTCACTCGGTATTTTTGAAAAAGAAGAATTTCTGGATTGCCAATACTCCGAGGACGTGCTCCTGGATGTGGAAAAAGATCCTCCAGCTCAGACCATATTTTCGTTCGTCGTTTAGGTGGATTGTTGGTAATGGTTACTCCATTTCGCTATGGCACGATTATTGGCTCTCTTGTGGGCCGTTGGATTCGTGTGTTCCTCCAGCGTTTAGGGAGTCCATTGGTCTTCCGAACCGTGCAGTAGTTGCTGATTTGTATACTCCGGTTGGTGCTGCTATTAAAAGTCTCCTAGAAAGATGGTCAATTGCCCTCCCGCCCTTATCGTCTATGCACGACAAATTCATTTGGTGTCATGAATCTTCGGGTAAGTTTTCTGTTGCTTCGGCTTGGGATTTTATCAGGGTAAAAAGGAATCCTGTCCAGTGGGCTTCCTTTGTTTGGGATAATGCCCTCGCACCTCGTTATCAATTCATTTTGTGGCTCATAACGAAGAACCGTCTTCCTACTTAGACGTTGCTATTATCCTATGGGAGAATTGATTATTGTGTTTGTGTTTTTTGTAATGAAGTTCGACTCGTTAATCATCTTTTCTTTGGTTGTCGCACTTTGGCTCCTCCGGCCTTCTTTTGGGCCGCCACCGCAACATCCCATGGAAAAACAGAAGTTGGAATGATTTACTTACTTGGGCTACCAAGTTTTTCAGTGGCAAAGACTTCTATCACAAGATGGTTTGTTTCTCTTTCGGTGCTTTATGCCATTTGATCTGGAAGATGAGGAACGCTGCTATCTTCCGGGGATGAGACAGTTGTTATTTCGCACTTAAGAATCATCTTATCAAATCGTTAGAGATAGAGCTATCTCTTTTTCGAAGGTCTCTCCTTCTCCGAGGAACAAAAGACTTCAAAGGTGTGGGGATTCGATCCGGCGGTCTTTTCGCTCAATGATCGTGTTTCGCTCGCTTTGTTTTAGTTCTCTCCGTTCTTTCCGTTCGGTTGTTGCGGAGGGTTTTCCCCGCGGTTGTAGTTCCTCTTCCTTATTTGTCTAGCTTTTCTTTTACATCGGCTCCCCTTCACTCTTGTTCTGAGAGTGTAGGTTTGGATCCGATCTTTTGTATTTCTCCTTCCCTTATTTATTCTTATTTACCTTTTACCAAAAAAAAAAAAAAAAAGTGAATTTTTTTTATTCTTCTCTTGTTGACCGCCATTGACCGCTCTTGACCGCCCGTTGGCCGACCGATCGCCGCCGCCGTCGGCCGCCGGAGGCCGATCGATCGCCGCCGCGCTGTCGCCGCCGGCCGACCGACCGCGCCGCCATCCCGGTCGCCGCCCGGTCGATCGTTGCTGCCGCGCCGCCACCGAACGACCGCTGCGGCGGCGGTTGTTGCCGATCGCCACGGTCGTCGCTGGTTGCCGTCGGACGCCGCCGGTCGCCGCTGCCGCCGCACATTGCTGCCGGCCGACCGTCGCCTGTTGATTGCTGCCGCCGATCGCCGTCGCACGGCCCATCGCCAACGGTCGGACGGCGGCCGATGCGGGTCGGCGACGGCGATCGGCGGCGGCAAATCAATGAGCGGCGGTCGCGCCCGCGATGTGCGGCGGCGGTGGCGGTGTCTACCAGACAAAAAATAAAAAACAAATAAATATAAAAAAGAAACTATTTTTTACCAAACGCATTTCTATTCTTTTTATATTTCTAGAGTAAAAATTTTGTGTAATTACCAAACGGGTTTTTTTACATAGAAATTGTTTCCCATAATAGAAATAGAAAAGAACTATTTTGAAAAAAAAATTGTTCCCGGCCAAGAAATGTTGCCATGCGCAGCCTATAAGACAAATGAATAAGTACTACTCACTTATCCATACATATCATACTTTTCAATTTGAAAGGTTCCAAACAACTCTTAATTTCTTTGTATAAGGAAAAGCAAATTTCTATTTATGAATATTTAAGCTCCATTTATTACACAAAAATGAATGATTTGTAAAATATTTTTATAAAAAGTAATCGCTTGAAATAATTAGTTAATGAAAAATACTTTTATTATCAATAATAATTTATATCAAAACATTTTCATGAATGATAAAATATTTTTCGTTAATTCATATTCGCAAGTGACTATTTTTAGGAAAGTATTTTTCAAATCATTTATTCCTGTGAAACAAGTAGGCTCAATAAATTCTTGACATGATTAGTATTTTTTTAATAGAAAAGTGAGCATCAATATATATGTTAGGTAATTATAATAGGTAACTTTTCTCTATGATATTAACTATCTAATGGAAATAATTAAGTAAGCGATGACCTTTCGAAAACTATTAATTTCCTAAATTTGCACGAGAAAAATCAACTTATGACACATTATGACTCATAGTCATTTATCTACGTGAATCATAATTTTCCATATAACCAGTAACCTAAGTTGCAAATTCAACCCATCTTTAAGCCTACAGTTTTGTAGGAACGCCTGCCTCACGGTATGCAATTTCAGTTTGTTTGGTTTTAACTACATTTTTTTGAGAATAGGTTTTGCCTACATTGCATAACCCTAATTAATCTCAATTTAAAATATTCAATTAAGCAAAACGTTCAGTTATCATATTAAATAGGAAAGGAATTATTAAAATTTAAGAAAAACTACCGTGCTACCAATCATACTCGTCAAATTCCACCAATGATATCTTAAATTATATATCTATACTATTCTACAAAACAAAGAGTCTGCTATTTTTTAGGGATTTCAATCATTTTTTCCTTCTCAAGATGTCCTAAGTTTCTTATTCTACAATTATTGTGTCCGTGGACGAATGCATAAATTTTTGTTTCTCACAATTTTTCGGTATTAGAAAATGGGTATGTTCTATCTTAAGATAAGGTAAAGTTCCAAATAAAGGCTTGAAATAGACATTGTTTCAAATAAAGACTTGAAGTACCATCAAATTCTCAAATAATAGCCTAAAGTGCATATATCAATTTCAAAGAAGGGCCTGAACTTACCAAATGTGAAGGGCAATTTCATCTTTTTAATTTTTTTCAAATTTTCTTTTTGCTTTCTTTTTTCTTTTAAAAAATCTAAAAAAAAGACATAGGTGCACCGCCCCATTGCCGGCGAGGTGGCAACAAAGGCTAACAGGGTTGTCGGTACTTAAGCGAGGGGCTGCAACCTTGGCCGGCCAGAGGGGAGGGCTAGCAAACCCTCACTATAGGTGGGAGAGGGCTACAATCCTCTCCTAGACGGTGGCATTGGCAAGGGCTAGCAGACCCTCACTATAGGTGGGAGAGGGCTGCAATCCTCTCCTAGACGATGGCATTGGGCAAGGGCTGCCAAGCTTGCACGACGGTCGACGAGAGCCCTCTCCCACCCGACCCTTGTGTGTGTGTCCCTCCGCGGCGACCCCGCGACCCCACTGGGCTTCGCCGTTGCCCCACCGGTGATGGGGCGGCGGCCATAGGCGAGGGGGTGGCCATAGGTGATGTGTGTGTGTGTGTGTCTCTCTCTTTTAATTTATAATCTAATTTAATTTAAGTTAAATTGTATTTGAACAAAAATTTCCTTGATTGGCTAGGATTTTTTGCTAGCCAGCTAGCTAGGAAGGCTAAGCCCTTATTTGAAATGCTATAGCCATTTCAGGCTATTCTTTGAGACTAAAATAAACACTTTAGATCTTAATTTGAAATAATGTCCATTTTAAATTCTTATTTGAGAAAATGAGAACATTTGGAGCTCTTTATGGAATTTTCCCTTAGGATAACTTCGAATCTTGTGATAATTAATTCTCTTCACAAGTACAATTTTCTTGGTATTGCGGATCTTGGTCTATGATTTCTTTGCATTATTCAACGGTTCCAACCTAATCTTTCAAATTTCCATTTCTTGCATGCACCAACTTCTGTGCATGTTTGCTAGCATGACAATAGCTAACTGGGCGATCACTGAAAGCAGGCTAAAGAATGCTTCTCTGGTCATGGTAATTCGACGAGTCTCTCGTTTTTCCGTTCTTCATCCTCTCCGCAAAGCCCTGCTCACCATACTCCGCTTCGGTTTGGTCTCTAGAAGTCGCGTAAAGAAGCTTGCCGAAAGAGATGGCACGCCGCCGTCGCTGTTCAAATGCATGGGTTGATTCTTGATTCTTTCATCAAGCTTCAGGGAAAGGCAAAGGCGTCCCCAAAAGACATGACATAGAGACAGGACCGTCGTAGCAGATTTGTGATAAGACAAAAACGTGACGATGGTTGATTTGCCTTTGCGAATGAATCTAGTACCAACGTACTCTGTCTCTCTATTCATTCCATTTTCTTTTGGGCACCAGAATGCTAGTTTTATACTTAATGACTTCAGAGACAAGTGAAGGTTGCTCTGAGAAGTCGCATTGTCGTGTCCGCAAGCTCTGCAGATATTAAGTTGCAGAAATCTAGTCTTTTTTCTGTGCAACGCGGTGAAATTGCACATCCGACTCAAAAGAAGCAACCATGCACAAATCAATGGAGCAACAGGATGATATGATAAAACCAAATAGAACATAGCGTCCCGTCCTTCAGCTATAGCTTCCTTAGAGTTCGCATCTTATGGGCGAAAATTACTTTAAGAATATGATGCAAGAACACTTTTTATTCAGCAACACAATAAATACACATCTTTCCCCTGCCTCTATCCGATACACAAGGAAATCCGCCAGAGTTGTTGTCTCCTTTATTGACGCATACAAATACTCGCAAAACAACGTATACTGGCACAAATAAAAAGGGGAGAAATTTTTGTGATATGATTTACCGTCATTAGAGGATTAGCTGGATCTACAAGTTTGTTGGTAACGTTATGCTCCAAGTTTTTCCATCATGAGCTCTTCCATTTTCCTGAAGCTTTTCTCTAGACCTTCCAGCCTTTGGTTCATCATCGCGATCCAATACGGCATGGCATCGCTGGGGTAGGGACTTATAGTGCCACCGTGGATCGGAATAGGATATGCCGTGGGATCAGGTGGCCTTATTTTGCATAGAGTCTCGAGATGCTTGACATAGTTATCCACCACGTCGTCTAACTTCTCGCGCAGCATGGTATTCTTCTTTATTTGGTCTCCCAGGACCTGCAAGTTATAAGTTAATACGACCCACTCGTTGAAGCCACCGATTGGGTTGATCATATGCAGCAGCTTTCCATTTCTTTCTAGATTTGGATGGGCGCCTATTCTCTTCTTTAGGTTCTGAAACTGGTTTTCCGTCATCTTGACTTCAACCTGGGAAAAAGAATGTTGCCAAAAGATAAATAAACCACTGAATTTGTATGTCTAAGAAAAATTAATGTTCGTGAGACTCGCGATATCAGGAAATCGCTGAAACATGGAAAGTATGAAGGTCACGCAAGAGTACCTCAAGAACGACGGATACTTCAATAAGGCCGGTGCTTGGGATGCTGGGAAGTGGGCTTTATAGAATGTCCCTTTATATAGATTTGGACTATGGATGCGCTGTACATGATTCTTAAGCAAAGATGGCCAACAAATACAGCAGCGGAGGGATTTCCGGAAGAATCTCGGCAATGTGTATCGGAGTACTTCTGTTTTTTATCCCTACATTTAGTTATTAGTACACAGAGTTTCTTCTAATTTGTTGGTAGTCTCTAAAATTACCACAAAAAAATCACATCCGTTTTATCTCGGCGACTTCTTAAGTACTAGATTGGCTTGCTCTTTGATAGCTGCGTACAATGGTCTCGAACATACACTCTGCTTACGCCATGAGAAATTTAGAATTAGTTGACAGTCACACTAAGTATTTGACAAATCTGGCTCTACCAAGATTTCAGACAAAGGTTTCACGCATTAACTCTCTCATTTGTGTTCATGGTGTTCTATTTATCGTCAAGGTCTGTAGGAGATTTTGAATTTATACATGTTTGTTGTCTCAGATCAGAGATCAAAATTCAGGTTCGGGAGAAATAGTGCGCGACTGTTGACACGCGTGACAAACTTGGATTGTTTCAGATTAATACATTGGGTGTCAAAGTGAAGAAGGCAAAAAGAATTGAGCTCTTTCGGCTGGAATCGATGACTCGTTTAGATGCTTTTCCAGGGATAGAGTGAGATTGAGGGTAACACCAAGAAAGGCATCTGAAAACAAGAAGGCGAGCAAGGCAAAGAGACAAAGGTAAAGGCATGGCATCGCAGGTTACTTGTGAAACCAAACTAACCAATCCAGATACCATGAAAATGTTGCAAGAAAAGCTTTAGCGTGACAAGGATGCGGGAACAATTAAAACAAGAGCGACTCAGTAATTCAAAAAGGAGAATCTCGATATTAGTTCTACCAATAATCACATCTACTCTATTTCTTCGCCTCTACTTGGTTTGGTAATTCAGCCTTTTCTCTTCCCCCTATAATCAAGTAAAGCACAAATTGTGAGAAAACAAGGTGCATCCTTTCGTTTCTCAATCAGTGATAATCAAGATTCTTGCCTTGCGTTCTAGGCAGACATGTCGTTATTAGGAAGGTAAACAATTGAGGATGTTTTGAGCCTTCGTTGAATGATTATGATTCTCATACTCTGTCTCCTATGCATATGCAAATCCCTTACCCACATTAGCATAAGTTGGACCAGAACAGTAAATAGAAAGCAACTAGCATACAAAGGTAAAGAGTCTCTTCACTTTATCTTCTGTTCATCGGGTCATACCTTCTCTTCATAGACAAAGTCCAATGTAGCACTGCATCCTATTCTCTGAAGTTTAATGTCTTCTTTTCGATGATCCTTTCCAATGCAAAACACCACTAGCACGAATAACTGTCAGAAGGTGCTCCGGGAAAGGTCATGGCTACCGAGAGGTACTTAGCGGCAATAAAAGCGCACACAAACATGCAGCCAAAGTTGGAGGAGGGCAACCTTAAGATGTTGCACATCAAGGAACCTGCTTGGGATTGGCAAGAATGGATGATAATGACGTATGACCAGAATGTCCTGGAAAACTTATTTAAGGGAAATTGATGATTATAAGATGAAGCTTAAATTTCTCACTTCTCCTCCTCTCCCTCCAACTTATGACGGTTGGCCTACTTTCAACACTAGCATGCCAGGATCTCAGATAGTCGGCCTTGACATTGTCACATTATCGAAAGAAAATGAGTACTAAAATGTTCATCTGTTAAAACTATCGTAGGAAAATAAAATTTTCAAAAGCGGTTCTCAGTAATTATGAGTGCAAGTCCGCAATGTGTAACAGAGAAACTGAAGATAGCTAAGAGCTTCTACTTGTGTGTGGTGTGAGGGTGATAAAAGTCCGTTTCCTTAATGATGCAATCATGCACCTGTCTGCAATTAGAGTATTTGTGTTCATGTTTCTTCTTTGATCCTTCTAAGCTCCACTTCTCTCTGGTGAATGACTTCTTTCGAACTGAATTTTGTCCCTCGTGAAACCAATAATGCCTTTTCGAATCATTCTACTCTGACAAGTCTTGTGATTTGTAAGGAGAATTTGCATTTTGTAAACAACATCAGCAACAGAAATAAAAGTGTGAACAATGATCTAGTGTTCCTGTGCAGATCACACATAACACAATGTATATGAAGCAACAGAACTGATGAATTGATCAAGAACATACCAGAATTTACCACAATATTATGTCCTCTGTAGATCACTTCCTCAAAGTTTACGTCTTTAAGAAAGAATTATCTTGGCTTACATACATGTGTGTGAGAGCAATTTATTCAGAATATCTGCATAATGGCCACAAATACACATCTCTCCTGCCTCAAGCAGATATATATGATGACTTGTTCGCTTTTCTTGGGTGGGGACTACATGGAGGAGCCTCCATTCATCTCCTTTACTGAAGCACACATGATACTTGGGCTACATATGCAACACACAAATCAAAATGGAAATCACAGAACATAAAGCAGGATCCAGAATAGTACTTTGAAGAGATGATACACAACTGTTAGTACCATTTTTTTTTCATGATACAGGCACTCCTCTGGCGTTTGATGATTTGCAGATGCTAATGACTGGAGTCATAGTTTGTCCTCTACTAGCTCTCCCAGCTTTTCAAATCTTTTCTCTAGCTCTTCCAACTTGCGGCTCAATGTGGTGTGCCAACCGGGTAACAAGGTTTGATCATGGAATCACATGGGCAAGGATTTAAAAAAAAGAGAGAGTTCATTTTCATAGAGAAACTCCTTCATTTGCATGAATTATGAAATTGGCATTTTGATAGTGACATCACCTCTAAAAAGAGTTCATTTTCGCAACACTCCTAATCGCTGGACAATTGCTGAAACATTGAAAGAATGAAGATGATGCAAGAGTACCTCAAGAACTCACGATGCTTCACCAAGGCCGGTGCTGGGTAGGCTGGGGAGTGTGCTTTTACCATGTAAATTGCCCTTTATATAGATTTGAACTATGAATGCGCTGTACATGATTCTTAGACAAAGATGGCCTACCAATATAGCAGCAGAGGGATTTCCGGAAGAATCTCAGCACTGTGTATTGGAGTACTTCTGTCATTTGTCCCTACAATTTTGGTTTTTAGTCCACGGAGGTTCTTTGAATTTGTTGCCGTTCTCTAAAATTGATGAAAGAATCACATCTAAATCTCATGTCGGCGACATCTTGAGCTGCTCTTTGTTTGTTGCTTACAAATGAGACACTCTGCTTACACCACTGGATATTTAGAATAAGTTGACAAGTCACTCAGTATACGCCACATGCGGCTCTATCGAGTTTTCAGACACGGAAAAGTTTCTTGCATTAAGCCTCTCATTTGTGTTCGTGGTTGACCATTTATCATTGAGGTGCGTAGATGTAATATCCTGAAATTTGACCCTATTTCGAAATATATGAAATAATTATTCCATCAACGTATTTATGGTTATTTTACTCTGAACTGATTACTCACGAGTTAATTAATTTATTGGGTGTAGCCATAAATGGTTAAAAATGCGAAATATCGAAGAATTCGATTAGGGATCAACTATTTCGTATAAGTGTTGGCAAGGGTGAATACTACACTGTGATAAGTCAATTAACGAACTAATATAAATTGATTTGATGAAAGTACGTAGTCGGTTTGCGAGTGATTCCGCACGATTATGATATTCGTGTCGAATGATAATAAACCAATTTTCGATCGATATTATATTTATTGTACATAATATGAACTATCACGATTACTTGACAACCAAGGTCATCCATAATTTAAAGAGGTACAAACGCGGATCGAAAATTATTAACCACGGGTCAATTGCGCAAAAATTTCTAAAAGCCACCAAATAGTTTATGTCGTATTAAAGTCCCGTTTCATCAATTTTTAACTATAAAATTTAATTAGGTTTGATATCAAACTTTTGAGGGTTTCAAGACTAATTTATTGGACGTCGCCTCATCGTCCATTAATTATTAGCAAGTTCGAAATTTTCTGAAAATGAATTATTGGACGGAAAATTGAAAATGAAAAAGGAAAAATGGACCCAGTGGCAAAGTTATGATTTTGGCCAAAGCTTAGTTTTTAGAGGAAAAAAAGAAGAATGAAAAGAAAAAGAATGAGAAATTTTTTAAAGAAAAGGGGGAAATAAATGAATGGACGAGAGTAAATCAGGGAATATATTTTTGGGGAAAAATCCTATTTTTCTCCCTCCCTCTCTCTCTCTCTCATTTTTTCCTCTCCTCCCCACCCCCTCCCTTTTCTTTTCTTTTCCTCTCTTCTCCCTCTTCGCTCCTTTCTCTCCTCCCTCACTTCTGCCGCACCACTTTCCTCTGTCTCCAATTCCTCTTTCTTGTCTTTCATCCCCCCATCTCATCTCCATCATTTCACCCACCACCACGACGCCATCTCATCCGCCACCTCAACCCCCATCTTCTCTTCCTCTTCTTCTTGTTCTTCTTTTCATCTCGCTCCTTCCATCGTCACCATCATCCAACGTCATCATCTTCAGTACCATCACCGCCTCTTGCCATCGCCTGCTCGCGCCGTCCGTAGTGCCGTTACTTTGCCGTCATCATTGCCGAACCACCACCAAGCTGAATCCCCTAGGTGGCCATGAGCTTGAGGATCTGCCGCCGTCGTCGAGTTTCGTTCGAGTTGCGAGCCTCGTGTTTTCGTTGCCTGTCACTTAGTATTAGTTAATTTTAATTTATCCTTAATTACGATTAAGAACAGTTTAGAAAATTTAAGTGTGATTAGTTTAAGTAAGTACGATTAGATTAATTAATTGTGGTTAGATTAATTAATCAAGTTTAGTTTAATTAATCATGCTTTATTTTGATTTAATTGTAATTTGTTTAATTAATAGTGATTATTTTAATTAATGGTGATTAGTTTTAAATTAATTATAGTTAGGTTCATTAATTGAGTTTATCCTAAATAATTGCAATTAGCTTAATTAATCACGCTTAGCCTAATTAATTGCGATTAGCTTACTTAATCGCGATTAGTGCAATTAATGATGGATTAGCGTAGAATTTTATGTCCGTTTTTCTGGATGAGATTGTGCTTAATTTTGATCGCTTGAGCTTGTGATGTTATGTTATTGATTGCTTAATTATAAGTTTTATTTATTATTTTCAAAAAAGGGTTTTATGGGTAAGAAAATAGAGAATTTTGAAGTATTGGGTTTGAACGCCAAATTTTACGTGCTAAATAAAACAATGGGGTTTTAAAATAGAAACATGTAAAGTTTGATAGATTAATTTCAAATATGTGATCACGTATGAATATTTTATTGAAAATTTTTCAAATGTGAAAAATTGCCAAAGTTAATTATTTGAAAACGAATTCTTTTGTTTTGGGCTAATTAATGGCAATAAAAATTGGCTTGAATGATGATATGCTCGAGTGGTCATTTGATCGAACTTGTCACCCAACAGGAGTTTGGGGTGATGCTCGATTTTTAGCGGATGCCCGGTGGGGGTCCGAATGTAGAGTTGCGATTGAGACCGAACCGATATTCCTTTATGAAATGCCATTTAGGCAGGGGTTCTAAACAATGTTGTGTCCTGTGGGGGAGGAATGATGCTCAGTTATGTTGGAAGACCACCGACTCTTGTGTTGGTCGTGACCCGAGGGGTCATAATAATTGAAACACGTGTGTTGGTAATGCATTTGGAATATTTTAAATATGTTATGGTTATTATTTATGTGCGTTGCACTAATATTACTATATGAGTGTACTAATATGTAGAGATGTGCTAAGGTAGGTAAAATTGTATGCAGTTGCGTGTTTAAGTTGCTTTCGAGACAAATTAGCTTTCGAATTGAGATTTAGAAAGTCGACTTGCTGATATTTATATCTTACCCATTATTATTAATTATTTTCAAGGTCGTAGTGTGGAGAATTGCCAGGTACGGTTGTGGAGGCGCAAGATGCGACACTTTTTGGCTGGTTTTGCCGCTAGTGAAGTTTAGGTTAACCTTGACCCTAATAGGATTTTGAGTTGGTTGGTAAGAAGTCGCCTTGTTGAATGGGTTTATGTTGACACCTAATTTGTGTTTTCAAGTATATAATTTTTTTTAAAAAATAACTAATTAATTAATTAAAAAAAATAAAACGTGGAAGGGGCCGGGTCGAGCCACATCCGGCTTTAGCCCGGCCCAGCTTTTTTTAGCTTCCCCGCGCGGCCCGGCCCCAACCTTCTCCCTCCTCCTTCCATCCTCTGCGCGCAGACCTGCAGCAAAAAAGAAAAACGCAGCAGAAAGCAGAAAGCAGAAAGCAAAAAGCAAAAAGCAAAAAGGAGGCGCAGAAGATAGTGCACCGCAGGAGAGAAAAGAGGAAAAGCGGAGACCAGGAGGAGAGCAGGAATCGAGAAGAAGGGGAACGCAGGAGACCCGAGAGAGCCGAGGAGAACCGGGGATAGGGGCCGAGAGAGATTTGAGAGGGCCTTTGGCCAGAGAGCTTGAGGGAAGGAGAGGGGTAGAAACGGAGAGTGACCGGGAAGGAGGAGGCCCGGAATCCACCTCAGCCGAGCATCGCTTAGCCATCCCCGACGCAAGCTTGCGCCCCCTAGCCGGAACCTCCAAGCCGCGGCTTCCCTTTCCTCGAATTCAAGTTTTTGCCGTGAGTTTCCTAGTTTTTGGTTCAACCCGTGTCGATTTCCCAAGGATCCCGGCTCGGGGGCGTGCGAGGCGACCGGACATAGTCCGATCTATCGATCTCGCCCGCCGTTCGGCCCCCCCCCCGGGGAGCCGGGCAGGGGCCCTCAACCGACCTTCTTTTTATGTGCCTTGCTTTTGCGCTTTTTTCTCATGTTTTGCACGACATACTGAGCCGGGGTGTACGTGTTGGGTTCTCTTATGCTGTCCATTCCTTGCCGACTCGTGTTGAAATTTGGTGTGTTTCTGAGCCCTGTTCTCGTCCGTGGTTTCCTTTCATCTGTCGCCCACCACATGTTTGACATAATGCCTCTGAGAGTCGATTTAAAATGGTTATGGTTAATTTGGCTATGGTTTGTGTGAAATCGATTGGGTAATCGTACATTAAGCCTAGACTCGACACATGGTGGGTTTGCCGAGTACTTTATTAAACTTTTATCTTATCATGTTCTTCGTATTGTGCTCCTCATGATGAACGTTGGTGAGGAGAGTGAGTGAGGGTCTCTGTTATGCATATTACCGAATCTCCAGTGATGTTTGCGTTGAACTCGTGTTACGACCCATTCTCTATATCCATATTTTGGGCATTTTTTTTTTTTTTTGTGAAGCAATGGGTTCGAGTGTTGAATCGACGAACGATGGTGATATTTTGATGATAGCCGACGAAGATGCTTTGGTAGAAACTCGGAGTAGCAAGGACAGTTCCACTCGTGTTGTGGATGTCTTGTTTTAGATGAAGATGGGTTGTTGATTTTCCTCTAGCGTCTCAATTCTTTAGTCTGATTGAAAGAAGGGATCTGGAGGGACTAATAACTAATACTGCAGAGGGAAAGTGCAGGAGGCGTCTGAGAAGGGAAATGTGAGAAGATTTGGCTGTGGGTTCGTTGGACTTTGGGGTTTAATGGAGATTATGGGCTTGAACTTAGCTAAGATTGGTAAATTTGAGCCGTTTTAGACTAAGGGAGTTTGGGCCAGTTTGAATTAGGTGAATCTGGGCTGGGGCTTGTCAGAAGTGAGTTTGGGTCTCCTCGGTTTTGGCAAATTAGACTTCGCTTGGTCCTTTTCTCAAAGGGCTTGCTCTAACAGCCCATCTTCTGTCTGTGAAGCCCAAATTCATGTGACCAGGCTTCTGTCCTCATCTGGACTGGGCCCAAGGCCTGGCCCATCTCTTCTTTTCCTAATTAAAAAATTAAATAAAATATTTTTATAAAAATTAAAATTAATTAACAATTCCAAAAAAATTGTTTCTTTAAATCAGAAAAAGCTAAAAACATAGTTTTTTTTTTTTTGGGCAGTTCTCTCCAAGTGTGAGAAAATTCTTGATAAATGTTTTTTGACCAAAATTGAACAAGCCTAAGGCTTTACAATAAGGTTCGAATGGTTCTTAGATACAAAGGCCTTTGACTATGCTATTTCCATGTGATGACTATGGCCTCCCCTTGCTTAGTTGGGATTGTGTTTATTTATTTTTTAGTGATAGATGCTTGCTTTTTCATGCAATTTATTCGATGTCGCTTTGGTAGTTATAATTATTATTTTAATGATTGCGCACCCCCAATGATCACGTTAGTGGATATGTATAAAATCAATTCAAACTACCCGACAAAAATCTTTTCTTTTAAAATGAATAAGACTAGGTACCAAAAGGGCATTAGTTGGTCAATTAATGTAATCAAATCTCCGACCCTAGATTCTTTGGTTGCGTAAGAAGTGAAATACACTCTCAATACCTCACTTGGTTTTTAGCCAACCCCAATAGACTAGTGGCGCTCTTTATTGAGAAATTTTAAAAACACTTTAATGTTGTGTGAGGTATGAGCTTGGGAGAGTCTATGCCTAATTATGAACCATAGGTTCGTCATTTAGGCAATACCCCTAAATCTGTTCCCTCCCTCGAGGGGTAGGTGGCGACCGTTTATAATTATTAAACTCCTAGGGTTAATAAGTTGATAAATAAATCGCCACTTTTAGAAATTGTTTGTTGCTCTTTATTATCCCTTATGTTGTTGATTAAATGTGTGTTTATTTGAGTTGCTTCTGCATGCGTTTAATCAAAAGATAAAAAAAAATGGGTTGGCCACGCGTCATGGGATGTCGTAATTTAATTAACAATTAGGGATGTTCGTGCGTTCGAGGTTTAGGGCGTGGCATCCCGTCCGAAGTGGTATTAGATAATGTGCGATGAGTTTTGGGATAGTTAACTAGGAAAGATATTTTCCTTATGCTTATGCTTGTAATTGATTAATTGTTTTGTGCGAGTCACTCCAATTTCTAATTCTTTGTTGGAATTAGAAAACAGATTTTTGTAAAGATCCTGCGAGATGAGCAATCTTGAGCAAAGGACCCCTCGGAGAAGGGCCATAACGGCTTTGACAAGTGCTAGGGGAAGGGCATTGACTCAAGCTGGTGCCAGAGGAAGAGCATCGAGACGGGCTGGTGCTAGAGGGAGAGCACCTTCACAAACAGGTGCTAGAGGGAGGGTGCCGGTTGATCCTAGGGTTGATGGGATCTTGTAAGCCCTAGAAACCTTGGTGAATGTGGTTGGGCAGCAAGCTTAGAATCAAGCTACTACCGTCACTGCTGCTACTGCCGCCAATGCTGCTGTTGTTATTGCCGCACCTGCGAAAGTCCCACCTGGAAATGGGAATGGTGAGCGGCCTATGCACTAATTGGTGGAGTAGTTTATGAAGTTGAAGCCGCCAAAATTTACTGGAGTATGTGACCCCGAGGCTGCAACCATTTAGGTTCGAGAGTTGGAGAAGGTTTTTGCATTGTCAAGGTGTTTAGAGGAGGACAAGGTGACCCTGGCCGTGTATCAACTACATGGTAATGCGAGCACGTGGTGGGAGGCCACTGAAGGAAGAGCGTTTCCTGAGGATATGGTCCTGGAGTGGGATGCTTTCGTCAAAGCCTTTTATGGAAAGTTGTCACGACCTTCCCGAATTTTTTTGAAGGGTGAATTATTCGAAAGGGCTAATGGATTACTAAGTCCGAAGACTTGGCACGGACCCTCTCAAGTCCTACCAATCGCGACTTGATAGAAATTAATTCATTTAAACATGCAATTTTAATTTGAAGCCCCCACTAACCAATTAGGGCTGATTAGAAATCCAAGTAAAGTATGGGAGAATACTTTACTATCATGAACTCGGAGATTCAATAGGCCCCATACGTGGTTACGCTTAGATTAGTCTAACGTCCTTTCGCATACCTTTTATTTTAATTTTTAAAAATATTTTACAGGCAATGTTGATTAATTTTAATCTAAGCTACTAACATGCAAATGGTGGTCATGCAGGTGCACAATCAATAAAATAACATTCAAATAGATAAATAAATAAATGCTAATAAAATGCATGTCCTAAACATGATTTCTAAATGACAGGACACCTACTTTTTCTTTTTCTTTTAAAAAATATTAATTATATGCAATCTTAATTTAAACTTAATATGCATGAATTTTACTTTAATGACACATGATGCATTTCATGTGGCATAATTCAAATCATTACAATATGTGTGCAATCTAATTTACATAACCCTAAATATGCACATATTTTGTATGATATGAAATGTATGGCGTGATAATTTTATATGCGTGTTCTTTTTATGATTTTTAATGATTTTTTTATTACACGTATGCAACCTGCACTAACAATGATGACATGAAATATGATCAATTATAAACTAATTTATTAACTAACCAAGTAAATGACCTCTTGTGTTTTCTTTTTCAAATAACTTAATGATTCTTATTAAAAAGAAAATAATGATGCAATATTAATCTTCGGCCTTTTTTATTAAAAAAACGCATGACTAGAATATTAAAATATTAACCTATGACCCACTAACTAAAGCGTAGCAGCATGTGGTGTACATATTATGAAATCTATATAACCTAAATAACATTTTTTGTTCTTTTTTTGTTTTATTAAAGGAAAATTAACCTAATCCTATATGAATCTAAAAAATCGAAACGCAAAGCTTTAAATATGAAATGCATATGGACCTAAGTAATTAAATTCTAGATATGACATATGATATGATATGTGATGTGCAAATAACAATGATGCAAGCAGGGATCGACGGTGGGTGCAGTGGGCTACTGGTCGGCGCTTGGGTCGTCGTGGGTTAGCGCGATGATGGCTGGTGGAGACCGGCGGTGCGAGCGCAGCGCGGGTGAAGAGAAACTGGCGATTGGGGCAGCGAAAGTGGGGAAGAAGATGAACAGTAAGTGTCCAATCACTTTCTTTTCCCTTCACTTTTCTTCATTTTTTGTTTTCTTTTCTCTTTTCCCCTGCAGCCGCACACTCTCTTCTCCCTTCGTACTCTCTCTCTCTGCAGAAGCAAAAGCTTCTCTTAACTTTTCCTCTTTTTGTTTTCTTTTTCTTTGGACGAAGAGAAGTCACCCCCACACTTTTTCTCTCTTTCAGTTTTCTATTTTTTTCTTTTGATGAAAGATGAAGAGAAGCCCCCAATTCCGAAACCTTGCATTCCTTTTTATAGAGGAAAGACTTGAAATTGTTGAAGATCCGGCGATATTCACTCAACTTCTTCAACAAAGAAATGGCTCTAAAAATCAAACGGTTAATTTTTCTTTTTAAATTTTGAAATGAGAATATATTTTCAACAACAAAGATTTTCAAAAACTGAATTTTATTTAATTTATTATTTTTTAAAATATTTGTGTCCAAATGTCCTCTTTAAAGGGAAGCTTTTAGAGGTTTCATTCAAAGATAAATGACACCTAAATTTAAACCATGTAAAATGAATATGCAAATGCTAATTGTAATGACCTTTTTTTATTTTATTTTAAAGATATGGTCTCAAATAAATGCAATGTCATGCAATAAAGAATGCCATGTAAATGCAATGATTTGGTCAATAACATATATTTCAATGTGTCCATGCTCAATGAAATGCAAATGCAAAATGAATGCAAAATGAATATGGAATGTATATGCAAATGTTAATGACCTCTTTTCAAATAAATTTAATTCTTTTTGAAATGCAAGGTCATGCAATAATGCAATGTAAATGCAATGATTTTATCGAGAGCATATATTCCTTTGTCTCCATGCTTAATGAAATGCAAATGCAAAGAAAAACACGTACCTGTCATACTTATCTGGAGATTCAGAAAAGTATTATTAGGTGTGAAACGATTCCTATAAGACTTGACTAACATCTGGAAATCTCTTCAGATAATTGAAAGGCTCAAAGTCTTTAGAGATCTGGAACTCTCATCAGATCCTAAGCACTTGGAAATCACATTCAGATGTTTGAAAATACAAATACTTGGAAGTCACATCAAGCATTTAAAGATTCAAATTTTGGAATTCATGCTGGACATTTGAAAACATTTATTAAACATCCGGAAATCACATCGACGTTTTAGAAGGACAAACACTTGGTATCACATCAAGCGTTTAAGGGTTCAAATATCCGGGTTTTTTACTAAACATCGGAAGTCACATCGACGTTTGGAAAAACAAACACTTGGTATCACATCAAGCGTTTGAGGGTTCAAATATCGAGATTCACACTAGATATTTGAAAATATTTTATTAAACATCTGGAAATCACATCGAGATGTTTGAAAAGACAAGCACTTGGAAATCACATCAAGTGTTTAAAGGTTCAAACATCTCGGAACTCAAACTAGACATTTGAAAACATTTTATAAATGGGTACTTGGAATTCTCATCAAGCACCAAGATGACTGAACAAACTCAGGGTTTCAAAGACAATTTTTTGGTCTTTGAGGAAAAATTCAATGAAGGTCCATGCATGATGGCTTTATCAAGCTTCTACTGGAAAAATTATCACAAGGACAATTTTCAGTTATAGTATGAATCTCTTGAACATGCTAAATGAGACACTTTTGGTGTGAAAAAGGCTTTTTCACTTGCTCTCATTTAGGAGGGGTTATTTGTCCCGACCATTGATGCGGGAATATATCACTCAATCTTATTATCATCTTGTCGACAAGAGTTCGAATTTTCTTGCAAGCAGTACGGCCTTACCAATCTGAGAGGTCTTTAATAGGTATTGTAATGTGGGCTTGGTCAATGGCTTAACAAAGGGATTCTTTGAGTCAAAGCAATTGAAAGAACAATTCTGTAATCATCTCCGAGTTTACAAGTCAAGAACCCTGCAAAATGAGAAAGAAATAATCTTGCTCGCACTTCTTCGAGCAATGCTCAAAACATATGAATTCCTGTGTTAATTCAAATGCCCTAATCTGAAGAGACTTTGTAAGGGACATAACATAGGCTGGGTTCATGGGTTGAGAAACGAAATGATCGTTAGGCTCAAAGATGTGTATAATGGGTAAGAGTCGGTGATCATCTTGACATTACCACTAGTTTTCTTTGCCATGGATTGTCTTTTGACAGATTTCTTTATTGGCTCAAGAGTTTATCACTGATGCCAATGATTATTCAACTGGAGATATTTTCTCAACATTTTTTTCTTTTTAAAATTTTTTTTTTTTGATGATGGGCATCAATCAAGCACACCGCTTTTTTTTTTCATGCCCCACAAGTCATCAGTCATTTCTCTCTTCTTTTCATGGGCATTGGCCTTGCTTTTACTAGGCACACTGCTTTTCATGCCCCTTAGTTCTATTTTGATTTTAGTTCTTGCGCATAATGCGTGTGTCAAGTATACTTTAAATGACACCCGAACCTTCAAGGATCTTCATCCGTCTCTTGCCTTGCCCCAGTGTGGGGTATGATCACGAACTGGGTTTAAAAGAAATGAAATTGTAGGCTCAAGTGGGCTACGCAAATGGTATAAGTGTGTAGGGTAGTGAAAGAAATGCTCTTCATCATCCTAAGGCACTTAAATTACCACATGAATTCAATGTAATAGCATGACTTGAAGATTGATGCAAGTGAGAGCAAGAAAATTTCTATCCATTTCCCTCTTCTTCAATGTCAACTTACCTCCATTTGCTCGGATGTGGGGTGGTCCTTGACAGGGGTAGTATGAAAGAAATTCTTCAAGTATTTGGGCTCAAAAGGGTTAAGCAATGGATTATCTGTAGTGTTTGGGATAGACAAATGAACTGCCTCTCGTCATTTCAGCTACCGTATTTCTTGCAAAAAAACTCTTTACCTTGAAACACAAAATATTTCCATACTCACCTCACAATGTATAGATAATGGACTATGTATGGGATAAGGCTTGCATTTCACGCCTCATTCAGCATCATTTAGCATGTTCAAGTAACTCAACATTCTTCACTGAATTATCCGTTTTGATAAATTTCAAGTGGAATTGACGAATTGCATAATATCATATGAAAGCATCCTATAATGACAAAAATGCCATGCTCTATTCTTGCACATCAAATTATAAAGTCAAAGCTGTTAAGTGTCTATGTCTTGCCCCTCTTTGCAAAGGGAGCTCATAGAAGTTCCTTAAATGTACGCAAAGCTGCACCTAAAACATAAAGCAAATAATTAAAAGAAACAAATAGGGTAAATTAGATGCTTACTGGAAAATTATTTTATTTTGAAAAAAATTTCAAGGGAACATGAAGAAGCCCAAAGCCTTCGAGAATTAACTCATTGCCGTTTTCTTTTTGGTAGGATTTCATCATAGGGCTAGTTTAGTGTACTTCAACATGCCCTTAAAACAATGAAAATCTTCATGTATTTTATTTGACGAAAAGCAAATTACATTATTGAAATGAGGGAAATTCTAGAATTAAAAATGCAAACATGCAAATATGGAAAGCAATAAAGACTCATGCACAGAGGAGTGTGCAAATAATTAAAATTTTCCTACTCTTGAGTTTTGTCGATGGCAAACACTTAATTCTCTTCGAATAATTCAGTCATTCATTCGAGTGCGTCATCAGAGCTCTCAATCTTTAGAGGTGCGGGATCATCTATGCCACCCCATCCATCTAGGATGATATCCCGTGGGTTGAAGTAAGAGCTGGGAGGAGCCGAATACTTTACATAGTAATCGAATTTGCCACTTGGTTGCCCCAGGGTGTCCATAACTTCTGCTTCCTCATGCATCATCTGAAACATGGTGGGCTCAGCATCAAAACTAAAAATGGCATTCACAGCTCCTGGGTGGTCAGGGAGTGGGTTATTCTGGATGTTCGGTTGTGCATCGCGGAATGAGACCACCTTGGCATCCAAAAGATTTTGGATTTTGTGTTGCAGCGTATAGCAATCATCAATAGAATGCCCTACCTCCCCCATATGATAAGCACATGTCTTGGACGGATCATAGTTGGAGAAACGCTCGGGATTAGATCGCTTGGGTTCCTTAACAAGTAATCATTTCTTCTGAAGGGTCGGTAAGATCTTGGACAAGGGCTTAGGAAGTGGCGTAAATTGACGCTTGGTAAAGTTTTTCTGCTGGCCAAAGAATGGTCTTGCTCCTCCCTGATGGGTGTTCGGGGTAGGGCGAGGTGGTTGAACATAAGTTGCATTAACCTCCACTACAGGTTCCTTATCCTTCTTGGTTGAGACTCTCCCATATGAGCTGGTTTGATTAGACGCCTATCCATCACGCAATGTTACTTCAATTCGCTCGCCAACATGGATTAGCTGATTGAATGACTCAGCAGTCGATCCCAGCATTTGATTTCGATACTCAGGTGGGAGTGTCTTCATAAACAAATCCATTAGCTCTTTTTCTATTGGCTTCGGAGTAATTTGAGCAACTATGGTCCTCCATCTCGTGACATATATCTTGAAAGATTCCGTTCTCTTCTATCGGCTTCGGAGTAATTTGAGATGGAGTTATATCAATGTTATACTTATATTGCTTAAAGAAGGTATCTGTCAAATCCTCCCAAGTCTCCAGTAGATTAATCTTTTTCATGATGTACCATTGTAGCGCCGGTCCTGTCAGGTTTGCTTGAAATTGTTGAATCATCAAGGGGATGTTATCAACATATTGGGTCATCCTAACCACATACGTCTGCAAATGGATTTTCGGGCAAGAGGTGCCATCATACTTTTCAAAGTCTGGCATTTTGAACTTCTTTGGCATCTTGATCTTTGCATAATGAGACAGATCAGTTGGGTCTTGGGTAAACGAACCCTGCAGCTGCTTAAGTTTTCCCTCGATTTTTATCAAGCGTTTTTCCTGTTCAGTTTTTGGTACAGCTGAAAGTATCACTTGTACCTCATCATCAACAACAATTTGAGGCTTATCAATAATTTTAACCCTGGAGGCATCATCAGAGGATGATGGACCAACTATGGATGTATTCTTGCCTTTATCCCTCGAATCAGCCATGGGAGCATGTTGTGGTAACACCACTTTAACTTGCGGAGCTGGTGGGATAGTGTTTGCTTGGAGAGAGTCGCTTTGCTTAGAGAGCCGCTCAAGAACATTCAGGACTTGCTTCATCTCCGATTCAAGGGCAGCAACGCGCACATGCGTTTGTTCGGTATTATCAGCCATTGTTGTTCTAGAACGGGTACGGATTGGCGATCTTGGGTGAGCTGTGTTGTCACCTATCAATGTAAAATAATACAATAAGTATCATAACAAATGAGATTGGTCCATGACAACGGTCAATCGCTTCATTTTATTTGAAATTTGAGTAAAATTTTCTAACTAAGAATTGAAATGCAAGTCCCTAAACATTGAATTGAACTATAAATTGAAAGCACCGAATTGAAATCAAGATTTCTAAACATTGAACCAAAACATCTCATTTTATATGCTTTGGGAAGTAGAAATGAATTGTATGTCGATTTTCCCCATTGCATATAAAATAAGACCGACGACGAAACCTAATGTCATGGATCATCGAAATTGCAAGTAAGTAAATTGCAGTAGTGAGAATTTAAACAACTTACTTTCACTGGTAATGGATGACAATTACATAGACACACGCATGAAATGTGGGGCTCGATTTCTATCTAGATGGCTTAACAAAATGGAGCTAAGAGGATGATCTGACTGTTGCAGTCTCGCATTAACGTGTCAGGTCCTCCTAACCCCGGCTCAGTCGAATGGAATGTCTAATATCACACAGTCTCGCGGATATGGACAAACACATTCGACACCATGAAGAACTTTCGGGGAAGAGAAGGTCAACCTCTATATAGCAGTCTCGCTTTAGAGGAAGTATCCTTGTCAACACCATCCTAAGAATCCTATTGCAGCCCAGGTCCAGCAGCAGGTTGTGTGTGCAATAGTGTAGTGCTAAAAACAATAAAACATGCATAACAGTTTAATTGCAAACAACACTTCTATAGTTTAAATTCAACCATTCATCCTTAACTCCAACCTGCAAAACAATGGTTAGCAAATACTACTCCCCTTATACCTCCCATCTGCAAGAACATTTAACACTTCATGTTAGGAGTGTACCTTGTTTCCATGCTGCCAAATAAAATATTTTAAAAAAATGAAATAGGCCTATGTCCATTATGAGTTTTAACTCTGTCCTCAGCGGAGTCGCCAAGCTATCGCGACCTTCCCGAATTTTTTTGAAGGGTGAATTATTCGAAAGGGCTAATGGATTACTAAGTTCGAAGACTTGTCACGGACCCTCTCAAGTCCTACCAATCGCGACTTGATAGAAATTAATTCATTTAAACATGCAATTTTTATTTCGAGCCGCCACTAACCAATTAGGGCTAGTTAGAAACCCAAGTAAAGTATGGGAGAATATTTTACTATTGCGAACCAGAGATTCAATAGGTTCGGGGACATGGTTACGCTAGATTAGTCTAACGCCATTTCGGTACCTTTTATTTTAATTTTTAAAAATATTTTACAGGCAATGTTGATTAATTTTAATTTAAGCTACTAACATGCAAATGGTGGTCATGCAGGTGCACAATCAATAAAATAACATTCAAATAAATAAATAAATAAATGCTAATAAAATGCATGTCCTAAACATGATTTCTAAATGACAGGACACCTATTTTTTTCTTTTTCTTTTAAAAAATATTAATTATATGCAATCTTAATTTAAACTTAATATGCATGAATTTTACTTTAATGACACATGAGATGCAATTCATGTGGCATAATTCAAATCATTACAATATGTGTGCAATCTAATTTACATAACCCTAAATATGCATATGCTGTATGATATGAAATGTATTACGTGGTAATTTTATATGCATGTTCTTTTTATGATTTTTATTGATTTTTTTATTACACATATGCAACCTGCACTAACAATGATGATATGAAATATGATCAATTATAAACTAATTTATTAACTAACCAAGTAAATGACCTCTTGTGTTTTCTTTTTCAAATGACTTAATGATTCTTATTAAAAAGAAAATAATGATGCAATATTAATCTTCGGCATTTTTTATTAAAAAAACGCATGACTAGAATATTAAAATATTAACCTATGACCCACTAACTAAAGCGCAGCATGTGGTGTACACATTATGAAATCTATATAACCTAAATAACATTTTTTGTTCTTTTTTTGTTTTATTAAAGGAAAATTAACCTAATCCTATATGAATCTAAAAAATCGAAAGCAAAGCTTTAAATATGAAATGCATATGGACCTAAGTACTTAAATTCTAGATATGACATATGATATGATATGTGATGTGCAAATAACAATGATGCATCAAAATACATGTACTATTGAAAATTTATCTATGTAAATCAATGACATTTCAATGATGCAAAGCAAATAATGAATTTGCCATGAAAAGTCTAAATAATCAAAAATCTAACCCACCGTCTCGGTTCAATATTTTTGATTATTATGGCTTAATATGACAAATTTCTTGATAGGGGTTATGATAAAAATAAATCAGAACAAATCAAGTCAAATTCATAGATTACGAAAAGGAATATTTGATCTAAATTGAGTCTATAGGAATTACCTAGTCAAGGGTACGGCTTCTTGTCACTAATAACAGCACCTGCACAAAGAGAAATTAAAGAACACCCCAAGGAAAAATCACGTCTCGATGCGGGGGGTGTAATTTAGCCGAGCATGAATGATGGGAGAGAACCAGTATCGGAACAGCCACGTCAAACTCACAGCAACACTTGTTCCTCCAGTAACAAAAGTGACAAAAACCAGTCAACAAAACCGCTGAGTTGACATAACGTTGGTCGGTAACTCAAAGGCAACAGGAACCAGCAAGTGATCTCCGGAAAACAGCGGTGGCGAGCGGCGGAGGTGCAGGCACTGCAGGTTGCAGAGGCGCGATCGTCGGGCATCAGGCACCGGGTGGTCGCGGATGGAGGTGTTGTAGGGGCGTCGGCAATGCGGCAGCGAGGCGATGGCGAACGTGGCGACGAGCAACGGTGAACGGAAGGTTCAAGATCTGTTGCAGAGGGTGATGGTGTCGAACGAGAGGCGGTGGATCGGAATCACGAGCAGGCGGGTCATGACGGTGACGCGGTGGTGGCTTCGCGGGTTGCTAGTGTAGCAGCGGGCAGGCAAGGCACGATGAGATCAAACGGAAGCGGCGTCACTGCTGGGCTTCAGGGATGGGATGGCCAAGGGATACGCGCAGGCCGGCACGGGGACTCGCAAACTGCTGGCGGAGGTGGTTCCGGCGTCGACTGGTGCAGGCGAGGCACTATGGAGCTTAGGGCAATGGTGTCAGGCGTCGAGGCTGCTGGTGTTGCGACGAGCGGCAGGCACGGTGGACTTCGGCTACGGGGACTGCCGAGGTGGAGGCGCAAGCAGGGATCGACGGCAGGCGCGGCGGGCTACTGGTCGGCGCTTGGGTCGTCGTGGGTCGGCGCGACGATGACTGGTGGAGACCGGCGGTGCGAGCACAGCGCGGGTGAAGAGAAATTGGTGATTGGGGCAACGAAAGTGGGGAAGAAGATGAACAGTAAGTGTCCAATCACTTCCTCCCCTCTGTTGCTTTGGCTTTTTCCTTTCCCTTTTCACTTTTCTTCATTTTTTGTTTTCTTTTCTCTTTTCCCCTGCAGCCGCACACTCTCTTCTCCCTTCGTACTCTCTCTCTCTGCAGAAGCAAAAGCTTCTCTTAACTTTTCCTCTTTTTGTTTTCTTTTTCTCTGGACGAAGAGAAGTCACCCCCACACTTTTTCTCTCTTTCAGTTTTCTATTTTTTTTCTTTCGATGAAAGATGAAGAGAAGCCCCCAGTTCCGAAACCTTGCATTCCTTTTTATAGAGGAAAGACTTGAAATTGTTGAAGATCCGGCGATATTCACTCAACTTTTTCAACAAAGAAATGGCTCCAAAAGTCAAATGGTTAATTTTTTTTTTAAATTTTGAAATGAGAATATATTTTTAACAACAAAGATTTTCAAAAACCGAATTTTATTTAATTTATTATTTTAGGTGTCAACAAAAGTATTTCTCAAAGTGTGCGCAAGAACAGAAGATGGATGAGTTCGAACACCTTCGCTAGAACCAGATGATTGTAGATCAGTATAAGGCGAAGTTCGCCAAGTTGTCGAAGTACGCACCCAAGGTTGATTAAGGACCCGATGGATAGAGCGAGAAGGTTCAGAGATGGTTTGAAGCTAGAGATTAAGGTCCCGTTGGTGCCGCAAGATCTCAAGGACTATGACAAATTATATAAGAGGGCTCAGCTGATTGAGAGGGACCTAAATGAACGGGCAGTCCCATCTGAGTTCCAGTTTGCACCAAATAGAGACAATAATCGATTCGGGAAGAGATCGATGACTAGAGGAAAGTATCCTATCCCTCTCAATTGAAAATGCGGTATAATAAAGTTGGCACCCCACTCGAATGACGTGTGTTGATTTTGTAGAAGGAAGCATGGATTAGCCCCGTGTTCTACTAGAACGGGAGATAGTTATGGATGTGGCCAGCACGGCCATCAGGTGAATAATTGTCTGCATAAGCCCATGTGAGCATAGGCGCCACTATTGTAGTAAGGACAAGCAACAGGAAGTGTGTTGCAGAACGCACAACATGGCATTTTGAGCAGGCCTTTGGTGCAAGAAATGGTGTATACTGTTACCCGAAAGGAGATGGAGAACTTGCAGAATGTGATTACATGTATAGTCTCGTTAAATGACCATGTTGTTTATGCTTTATTTGATCTTGGAGCCACGCATTTCTTTATTATTGAGCAATTTGTTAAGCTAGTTAGGTTAAATCTGAAACCGTTGGAAGCAATCATTACCATATCTACCCCGTTGAAGGATAAAATGTTGTTTGAGATAGGATGTTCTGGTTGCAAGTTAATAATTGGTGATTAAGAGGAAAGAATAGATTTAATCATGTTGGTGATGTTTGATTTGATGTAATTATTGGTATGAATTAGCTCAACAAGCAACGAGCTACCATGGACTGTTATCGTGAAGCGATTCAATTTAACCCGTTAGTGGGTGGTAGTTTTGAGTTTGTTGGAAATCGAGGGGGATCCTTGATAATTTTAATTTGGTTGCTTGAGGTAACCTGGTTGTTGGAGGTGGGTTGCCAAGGTTATTTAGCAACCGTAGTTGATAGTCAGTTGATGAGCCAAGGATCGAAGACATTGCTGTGGTGCGAAAATTTTCAAATGTCTTTCTTAAGGAGTTGCCTGGTTTGCCCTATGAAAGGGAGATAAAGTTATGATTGAGCTGGCCTTTAGGACGAAGCCAATTTCTAAGACACCGTACCTATAGCGTTGTCGAAATTGAAGGAATCAAAGGCGTAGATGCAGGAGCTGTTGGACAAAGAATTCATTCGTCCTAGTGCATTGCTTTGGCGAGTGCAAGTTTTGTTCGTAAGGAAAAATGATGGTTCGTTGCGTTTTTGCATCGACTATTGATAATTCAATCAAGTGACGATCAAGAACGAATATCCGTTGCCAAAGATAGATGACTTATTTGATCAGTTGTAGGGAGTTTCTGTATTTTTCAAGATTAATCTAATGACAGGTTACCATCAATTGAGAATCAAGAAGGAAGATATATCAAAGATGGCATTTTGTACGCGTTATGGTCACTATGAGTTCACCATAATGCCGTTTGGATTAATCAATGCTCTAGATGCTTTCATGGATTTGATGAACCAAGTGTTCAAGGAGTCCTGGATTAGTTTTTGATTATGTTCATCGATAATATCTTGGTATATTCAAAGAGTCCAAAGGAGCACAAACATCACTTGAGGACTCCAGACCTTATGAGAACATGAGCTATTGAGTACGGTACTTCAGACCTTGTGAGAACATGAGTCGTATGCTAAATTTAGTAAGTGCGAGTTTTGGCAAACTCGCGTAACTTTCTTGGGTCATGTGATTTCTGGTGAAAGGATTTTTGTGGACCTGATCAAGATTAAAGCTGTTATGAATTGGTCGAGACCAATGATAGTGACTACGGTTCGAAATTTCTTGGGATTAGCAAGTTGTTATGGACGGTTTGTGGAAAGATTCCTTACAATAGCCATTCCTCTGACGCGATTGCTGAAGAAGGAAGAAAAGTTTGAATGGACGGATAAATGCGAGTGTAGTTTCCAAGAGTTTAAGTATAAGTTGACTACTGCACTCGACTTAACCATTCCATCTGGTCTTGGAGGATATGAGATTTATAGCGATGCGTCATACAAAGGATTAGGCTGCGTTTTGATACAACATGGAAGAGTGGTTGCCTACACATCTTGTAAGCTGAGGCTTCACGAGTTGAATTATCTGACGCATAATTTGTAATTGGCAGTGATTGTTTTTGCCCTAAAGATTTGGAGGCATTACTTATGTGGAGAGCGGTTCCAGATTTTTATGGACCATCAAAATCTCAAGTATTTGTTCTATCAAAAGGAGCTAAACATGAGGCAGCATCGCTGGATTGAGCTTCTTAAGGACTATGACTACAATGTTCTATATCATCTTGGAAATGCTAATAAGGTCGGAGATGCGCTGATAAGGTCGGAGATGTGCTGAGTCGGAAGTTATCGATTGCACAAATGATAGTTTAGTAGTGAATTTTGCTCGAAATTGTTTGAGATTCGGATTTCAAGTTTAAGATATACCAGCTTTCAAGTCTCATAACTACCCTTAGAATTGAATCGGAAGTGTAGGTGAAGATTAAGACGCTGCAGTCGACAAACCCTGAAATCCAGAAAGTTCTGCAAGAGGATACGAAAAAGAGGAAAGATGATTTCCAAGTTATGGAGGACAGATTATTGAAGTTTTGTGGATGATTGTGCGTGCTCAATGATGTGGAGCTTAAGGAGGAAATTTTATTGGAAGAATAGTTATAGAATTCTTCCGGGCAGTTAGAATCTGCGCCAATACTATTGGTGAGGTGTGAGGTTAACAACAAGAATGGCATTTGAAACCGAGATGGTGAAAAAAGAAAAAAGAGATAAATGTAAAGATATGGCGTCATGTAATACTTGTGCAACCAAAATGAATACTGTAGTTACTTTGAAAATATTGTAGATAGAGCATCACCATGACAAGGATGTGGGAACAATCAAAACAAGAGCGATGAAGTAATTCAACATGACAAGGATGTGGGAACAATCAAAACAAGAGTGATGAAGTAATTCAACAAATCTGACGAAACTTTTGATTTTTGATGTTGATCATGATTGATAAAAATAGTTATTATGCCCTTGATAGGAGGATATGGATCTGAGATCTCCCATTGATCACAATTACTCTATTTCTTCACCTTTACTTGATACTGTGAGTCAGCTTTCGTATTTTTTTTTTTTGTTGCCCTTTTCCCGAGTATCAAGTAAAGCACAAATCGTGAGAAAACAAGGAGCTTCTTCACTAACTAGATGGTGATGCATCCTTTTGTTTGAATCAGTAATAATCAAGATTCTTGCTGTGCGTTCTAGGAAGACATCTTTCATCAGGAAGAGAATTGATGAGTTTGAGGTGAAGCTTAAAATTTTCATTTGTCGTCTTCCTCTCCCTCCAACGTATGCTGGTTGGCCTACTTTGAACACTAGCACCCGGAGATCTCAAATAGTTGACCTTGATACTGTCACGTCATCGAAAGAAAACGAGCACCAAAACATTTATCTGTTAAAACTATCCAAAGAAAGTACAATTTATTGAAAGTACTTTTAGGTTATCATGAGTGCAAGTCTGCGGTGTGTAACACATAAAATGAATATAGCTGAGAGCTTCTATTGGTGTGTGATGTAAGGGCAATGAAATTGTGCGTCCTTAATGACATAATCATGCATCCTTAATGACATAATCATGCATCTGTCTGCTATCAGGGTGTTTGTGTTATGGTTACTTCTTCGATCCTTCTATGTTCCTCTTCTTTCTGGTGAAATGATTTCTTTCGAACTGAATTATTGCTCTATAAAAAGGACTAGAAAATGGCCTTGCGAACCCAATAATGCCTCTTCGAATCATTCCACTCTGACAGGTCTGTGATTTGTAAAGAGAATTCACATTTTGTAAACAGCATCATCAACCAAAAAAAGTGTGAACCATGATCTAATGTTTCTGGGCATATCACGTCCAATGTTCCTGGGCATATAAAGCAACAGAAATGGAGTTTGATCGATAAGATACCAGAATTTACCAAAATATTATGTCCTTTATAGATTGCTTCCTCAAAGTTAAAATCTTTTAGAAAGAATCATCTCGCTTACATTCTCATGTACGAGTGCAAATTATATTCAGAACTTCCTATGAAAGCATAAAGGTCACAAATGCTCATATCTCTCCAGTCTCAAGCAGATATATATGGTGACTTGTTCGCTTTTCTTGGGTTGGGATTATATTGAGCCCCCACTCATCTCCTTTGCTGAAGCACGCATGATAGTTCGGGTACAAATACAGGAAGTCACAATCCAAACTGGAAATCACAAAGCGCAAACATTGGAACATGGCTTCCAGAATGGTATTTTGAAGAGATGATATGCGATTGTTAGCACCATTTTCTTGACATGGTACAAAAACTCCACTGTCGTTCGATGGTTTACCGTTGCTAATGTCTGTGGTCATAGCTTGTCCTCTACGAGCTCTCCCAGCTTTTCAGATCTTTTCTCTAACTCTTCCAACCTGCGACTCAATATTGCGTGCCAACCAAGTAACAAGGTTTGATCATGGAACTGTTGAACGTCAGAGGTGCAGGTCTAACACCAATTTGTTGGGATATTTTGAAAATGAATCACTCACAACTCACACAACTGAAGGAAGAGATTCTGTTCATTTCACCTTATTGGAAACAATTATAAGACTCCTTTTATAGGCTTGATACATGATTCTTACACTTAATGACTCATGAAATATTTCTAGCATTCTAAGGAGATAGATTCGTAGGATCTTACAAAACATTGATTAGACTTAGAAATACAACTCACACAACTCAAGGAGAGAGAATATGTTTATTTGAAACAATTACAAGATTCCTTTTGTAAGCTCTTTTAAAGGCTTGATATATGACTCTTATACTTAATGACTCATTAAATATTTCCAACATTCCAAGGAGATAGATTCTTAGGAACTTACAAAACATTGATTGGACCTAGAAACACAAACAAACAAGACATAAATACGAACAAACTTCTTAAAAGCAACGCCACAATAAAGACTCTTCTTCAACTCTTGCACCAGTCTTGGGAGTCCAATGAACATCTTGTAAATTGATAACCTATTTAAGGAATTGATCACCTTTTCGCGATAACTTCTTATGAATTTGGTTTAATTACTAATAGGAACCACAGGAGCAAGAATATGCCCCTAGATCAGGAGGCCTGATCTTGCACAGGAGTCAACATAATTTTCCAGCACTTTGTCTAGCTTCTAACGAGAACAGCCGATCTTCGGTACGGTCACTTAAAAGCAGGCTTAATAATGCTTCTCTGGTGACAGTCTCGTGTATTCTTTGAAGCCCAATCTGGACGAACGATCTCTGCGATCTTCATCTTCCCTCTATAAAACCCTGTTCTCCATACTCAGCTTCAGGTGCGGTCTCTAAAAGTTACGCAAAGAGGCTTGCCCAAAGTGATGGCACCAGGCCGTCGCTGTTCAAAATATGTGTTGGTTTATAGTTCTTTCTCAAGCTTCAGGGACAGACAGGGCGTCCCCAAAAGACATTACTTAGAGAGGGTCCTGGAGACCCTCCTAGAAGTTCGGCGGTAGGCTTCAGAAAACCATCCACCTTATCGGCACCCATAGAGGCAATTGCAGGTGACTGGCGAAGAGCTCTCCGTGGCTTTCCCATGCCTTTAGGGATGGGCTTGCCCTGTCGTCCCTTGCCTCTCTTTCTTTCCTCATTTCTATGTTTTGCAACTCACCATTCAAGAACGTGCTCTGAATTTATCGATTCACCAACCCTCCGATGACCCAAAAATGTGGCAACGGTTGATTTGCCTTCGCGAATGAAGGTAGCATCGACGGACACTGTTTCTCATATCATTCCTTTTCCTTGGGACCAAAATGCTTGTCTTATTCTTGTCATTACATTAGAGACAAAGTGAAGGCCGTTCTGAGGAATGATATTATCTTGTCTGCACGCTTCGTGGATATTAACTTACAGAACTCCAGTATTTTCTAATGCACATCCGACTCAAAAGAAGCGATGATGTCTTGAAGTTCAACTCAATAAGCACAAATAAGGAAATTACATGATGATAAAATAAAACCAACCAGAAAATAGCGTTCCGTCCTTCAGCCATAGCTTCCTTAAAGTTCGTATATTATGAGCTAAAATTACTCAAAGAGTATGATGCAAGAACACTTTTTAATCAAAAACACAACAAATGCACATATTTCCCCTGCCTGTTTAACAATGCTCAAGAAAATCAGCCAGAGTTGTCGTCTCCTTTGAATCACACAAATACCTGCAAAACACGTATACGAGCACGCATAGACAGGGGAGAATTTTTGTGACATGGAAATTGAACTCGATATGATGTACGGTCGTTATAGGATTGACTGGATCCATGAGTTCTTGGCAATGTTATGCTTCAAGTTGTTCCAACATGAGCTCTTCCATTTTCTTGACTCTCTTCTCTAGATCTTCCAGCCTTTGATTCATCATCGTGATCCAATACAGCATGGCATCGCTTGGGTAGGGACTTATAGTGTCATCTGGAGTCTGTATAGGATGGGCTGTGGGACCGAGCGGCCTCATTTTGCATGAAGTCTCTAGTTGCTTGACATAGTCATCCACCAGATTGTCTAGCTTCTCGCGCAGCTTGGAGTTCTCCTTTATTTGGTCTCCCAGGATCTGCATATTATAAGTCAGTACAGCCCACTCGTTGAAATTATGGAGGGGGTTCATCAAATGCAGCAATCGTCCATTTTGATGTAGATTATTTAGATTTGGATGAGCGCCTATCCTCCTCCTTAGGTCCTGCAATTGTCTTTCCGTCATCTTGACTTCAACCTGTAAAAAGGAATGTAGCTATAGTTTGAAAGTGGTCACAGAATTTGTGTGCTCGAAAAGAGTTCATTTGCGTGAGACTTGTGATCATCAGAAAAACGAAAATACGCCGAAGCATGAAGGTGATGCTGGAGTACCTCAAGAACTTCGAATAACTTTAATAAGGCCGGTGCTTGGCAGGCTGGGAAGTGTGTTTTACCATAGAGATTGCCCCTTTATAAAGATGTGAACTATTGGATGCGCTGTCCATGATTCTTAGGCAAAGATGGTCAGCGGATATAGAAGCAGAGGAATCTCTGGAAGAATCTCAGCGCTGTGTATTGGTATTTTCTGTTGTTCGTCCCTACATTTGGTTGTTAGTCCGCTGAGGTTCTTTGAATTTATTGGCATTTTCTAAAATTAAGGTGAAAGAATCACATCTGTTTTATGCAGCGACATCTTAAGCACTAGACTGGCTTGCCGTTCGATAGTTTAGAACAGTGGTCTCATTTCTACTTACATCATTAGAAATTTAGCATAAGTTGATAAAGTCACTTACATGCCAATTGCGGCTCTATCAAGACTACACTCAGAGAGAGGTTTCTTGTACTAAGAGCCTATTTGTTTATTTGTGTTTAGGTTCCCCGGAACAAAAATTTCCGTTCTTTAGTTCCGGGGAACAAAAACAAAAAAGAACAGAAAGGAGTTTGTTTACATTTTTGTTCCTGGGAACAATTTTTTTTGTTTTGTTTCCGGGAACATATTTGAAACAGAAATAAGAAATAGAAAAAACTTGTTTCTTGTTCCCCAGAACAATTCCAAAAAACAATTTCTTTTTCTTTTTCTTTTTTTCTTTCCTTCTTCTTCCTTTGGCTGGCGACCTCGCCGGAGTGTCGCCAGCCTTTGGGGAGGTCGAGCTCGAGCTTGCCTAGCCAAGGCGAGGCCGAGCTCGAGCTCACCCAGCCAAGGCGAGGCCGACCTTGTGTCACTTGGGCTAGGCTGAGCCTTGTTAGTGGCCTTGGTGCCCAGGCGAGGTCATAGCGAGGCTCGACCTCACCTAGATGGCGCAAGGTCGGCCTCGCCTTGGCCTGGCAAGGCATTGTCGGCGGCTAGCAAATAGCTGGCCCTCATTGGCCGATCGCGGCCATGGTTGAGGTTGGTAACCGGCCAAAAGGAAGAAAGAAGAAAAAAAGAAGGAAAAATATAATAAAAATATTAAAAAATTATATAAGTTTACCAAACGCAATTATATTCCTAGAGTAGAAATTTTTTGCAGTTACCAAGTGCATTTTTATACTTAAAAATTGTTTCCTGGAACATAAACAAAAAAAAAAACTATTTTTGTTAAAAAATTGTTCCTCGAAATAGACACGTTACCAAATGTGCCCTAAGCCTCTAATTTGTGTTGGTGGTAGTCTATTTGTTATTGAGATCTATAGGAGATTTAGAAATTTTGCATGTTTGTCGTATGGGACCACAAATCAAAACTTGGGTTCAGCAATAATAGTCTGCGACTGTCTACATGCGTTACATATTTAGGATCTTTTTAGAATAATACACTCAAGTGTCAAAGTGGAGGAGGCAAATAAGAGATTGAGCTCTTTTGACTGGAATTGATGACCATTTTAGCCGCTTTTCTAGGCAAAGAGGGAGGAGTGAAGGTAGCACCAAGAATGGCATCTGAGGACAAGATGAAGGACAAAGCAAAGTGAATGGCATCTGGGGACAAGATGAAGGACAAAGAAAAGTGATAAGGTAAACGCATGGCATCGCAGATTACTTGTGCAACTAAAATGAGTACTGCAGATGCTGTGACAATTGCAGATAGAGCTTTAGCATGACAGCAATGTGGGAACAATTAAAGCAAGAGTCGCGCAGTAATTCAACAAGTCTCACGAAACTTTCGATTTTTGAAGTTCACCCTGATTGATAAAAATATATTTTTTTTTTTTTTTTTTTTGGGTGAAAGTAAGTGATGATTGATAAAAATAGTTACTGTGCCCGTGAGGGGAAAATATCGATTTGAGAATTACCAATAGTCACACTTACTCTATTTCTTCACCTTTACTTGATACGATAGTTTGGCCTTTTTTCTTTCCCCTAGCATCAAGTAAAGCATAACTTGTAAGAAAGCAAGAGCTTCTTCACTAACTAGATGATGATGCATCCTATTCTTTATCAATTAGTAATAGTGAAGATTCTTGCCGTGTGTTCTATGCAGATATGCCGTTGTCAGGAAGGCAAACAATTCAGGATGTTTTGAGCCTTAGTTGCATGATTTTTTGTTGTATACTCTGTGCCTCCTAGACATAAGTGAATCCGTGCCCTCATTGATATAAGTTGCACCAGAAAATTAAAGAGAGAACAACAAACTTACAAAGTTAAGAGTCATTTCTCTCTCTCTCTTACAAAGGTAAGAGTCATCTCTTTCTCTCTCTCTCTTCTCTCCTGTTCATTAGTTCATACCTTCTCTTCCGAGAAATTTAGGTCTAGATAGAGCTTTATATTATTCTCTGAAGTTTAACGTTTTCTTTTTCATGATCCTTTCCAATACAGAATACCTTCACGAGCAAGAAGAGTGTGAGAAGTTCCACCGTGAAAGATCATGGCTACTGAGAGGTATTTAGCGACCATAAGAGCACAATCGAACATGCAGCCAAAATTGGAGGAGAACCACCTCAAGATTTTGCACATGAAGGAACCTGTTGGGGATTGGCGAGAATGGACGATACTGACGTATGATCAAAATGTCCTGGGAGACTTACTGACAAGGGAAAACAAGCTTCTCCAGAAGAGAATTGATGAGTATGAGATGAAGCTTAAAATTCTCACTTCTGCTCCTCCTCTCCCTCCAACGTACACGCCAAGATCTCAAAATGTCGACCTTGAGATTGCCGCGTCATGGAAAGAAAACGAGCACCAAAATGTTATCTGTTGAAACTATCAAAAGAATAAATTTTATTTACAGAAGTGCTTTGGGGTTGTTACAAGTGCAAGTCTGCAATGTGTAATGGATAAACTTAAGATGGCCGAGAGCTTCAACTCGTGTGTGATGTGAGGGTGATAAAGGCGTGCTTCCATCATGATGTAATCATGCATCTGTTCGCAATAAGAGTGTTTGTGTTATCATTACTTCTTTGCTCCTTCTAAGCTCCTCTTTCTTCTAGTGAATGAGTTCTTTTGGACTGAATTTTGCTCTATGAAAGCACTTGAAACTGGCCTTGAGTCCAACAATGCCTCTTTGAATCATTCTTCTCTGACAAGTCTCATGATTTGTAAAGAGAATTTGCATTTTGTAAACGGCATCAATATTAAGTCTGGAAAATTGATAAGACACAAGAATTTACCACAATATAATGTCCTTTTATAGATCCTTCCCTAAAGTTCACATCTTAAACAAGGAATTATGTCACTTACATATGCATATATGAGCACAATTTATATTCAGAAAGTCCGATGAAAGCATGAAGGTCACAAATACACACCTCTCCAGCCTCAAGCACAGGTACATGAACGCACAAACCAAACTTGAAATCACAAAGTGTATACATTGTAACACAGGCCCAGAATTGTACTTGGAAGAGATAATGTGCAAATTGGTGACTCCATTTTCTTGACATGACACAACAACTCCACTAGCTTTCGAGGGTTCACGATAGATGTAAGGACCCGGGCTTCACTGTGTGATATTGTCCGCTTTGGGTCACCCGCACTGGTGCGGACAAACCACGATCCCAGTCACGGTCTGCGGACAAACCACGATCCCAGTCACGGTCTTTTTCCTCACGGTTTTAAAACGTGTCACACATATTAAGGGACCCAAGCCTTATAAAGGTTCTCATGACTTCCCTCCAAAGTGATGTGGGACAGGAGAAATGCCCTTAGTTCGTCCCTCCGTACTGTTCCGGAGGGACCCAAGCCTTATAAAGGTTCTCAGGACTTCCCTCCAAAGTGATGTGGGACAGGAGAAATGCCCTTAGTTCGTCCCTCCGTATTGTTCCGGGTCTGGGTCGTTACATTCTCCCCCTTAAGGCACAGCGCCCTCGCTGTGGCCCCACACGTTGTAGGAGTCGGCTTTGATACAATTTGTAAGGACTCGGGCTTCACTGTGTGATATTGTCCGGCCCCACACGCTGCAGGAGTCGGCTTTGATACCATTTGTAAGGACTCGGGCTTCACTGTGTGATATTGTCCGCTTTGGGTCACTCGTACTGGCGCGGACGAACTGCCATTCCAGCCACGGTTTTTTCCTCACGATTTTAAAACGCGTCACACATATTAAGGGACTCAAGTCTTATAAAGGCTCCTAGGACTTTTCTCCTAAGCGATGTGGGACAAGAGAAATGCCCTTAGCCTCGCCTGTGTACTGTCGAGGCGATCTTAGTCCGTCCCTCCGTACTGGCCCGGGTCTGGGTCGTCACAATAGACAGGTCTGAGGTCATAGTTTGTGCCCTGTGAGTTCTTCCAGCTTTTCAAATCTTGTCTCGAGCTCCTTCACCTTGCAACTCAATGTTGTCTGCCGACCACAGGGACAATGATTTATACACCCACTGACAGCTGGAGTAGGATAGACCCTAATATCAGAAAGCCTAATCTTGCACAATACTTTGTCAACATAATTTCCCACTACTTTGTCTAGCTTCTTAAGCAGTCATCAGTTTTCCTGTATGTAATCTCCAAGGACCTGCAGATCATAAATCAATACACTCCACTCTGTACCACCGCGTACTTTGTACATATGCAGCAACCATCCATTTTGAGTTAAATCTCAAGTCGGGTCTACTCATCCTTATATCCTGCAGCTGGTGATCGGTAATCTTGACTTCAACATGCACAAAGTTTGCGACACACAGGTCCAAGTGCTTTTTAATCGGATACTTCACTGACACCTGTCATAATTAGAAGAATGAAGGAAGTCTAGCAGTACCTAGAGGTCTTTGATGTCCTAATAAGGACGGTGCTCGGTGGAGAACGGATTGAGCCAATTTGCCTATTACGCAAGTGTGCTGTATCATGGAGATTGCCCTTTCGAATCATTCATCAAGGGGGCTAGCAGTTCATGACTTTCCATTCTTGTTGTTTCCTTTTGGTTTCATGCAGTTGTTGCTGCATCCACCACTGGCTATAGTGCCTTGGTTTTATTTACACTATTTAGCATGAAAGAGATCAAATGATCAACAAAAAGAAGAGGGGATCTTTTCCACTAAACGATGCTTTTGACAAACTTCATTTGCATTAGTTATTAAACTTACATTTCGATAATGATGTTGCCTTTGTTTAGAGGGTATAAAAGCTAGAGCCAATCTGGCTGTTCTCCTGACTGGGAGTTGTTCAATCGAAGGAAATCTTTATAACGTTTTTTTTTCTTAATTTTTGCATGCTTATTTTTCGTTCAGCTTGTCAGTACTGATCAGACCTTTGTTTTAGCTGAGAAGTGAGAATAGAACAAACATCTCATGACAAGGAAAAGAATTTAGTAAATTTGGAGGCTCAGTCAGATGATTGAGACTTACATCTTGTGTTTAGGTACATACAAGTCCAACAAGTCTTGCAAGATGGTTCTTAAATCATGGATCGACCTCCACACCAGAGATTAGATGAGTCTCACAAAATTATACATGAGGTGACCACAGTACTAGTGAGAGAGAGAGAGAGAGAGAGAGAGAGAGAGAGAGAGAGAGAGAGAGAGAGAGCACCTGGCCTGCAAAGGTAAGAGTCTCTTTACTGCTGTTCATGGACTATATTAGCTGTAAATTTTGAATTTTGATGAGTATTCCCTTTCCTTGATCATTTCTAAATGCAGAACATGTCGACAAGGATGGATAACGAGAGAAGATCGACCATGAAACATTATGGCTAAAGAGAGTACTATGTGGATCTAACAGCACAAGCAGGCATGTCAACCGAAGTTGGATGAGAACGAGCTTAAGTTACTGCACATGAAAGAATTGTGAGATTTTACGAAATTGTCACATAATCAGAATGTCCTGGGAAACTTATTTATAAGGAAATACATGCTTCTGAAGAAGAAAATCAACGAATATGAGAAAAAGCTTAAGTTGCTCACTCTTCCTCTCCCTCTTCCTCCTCCTGTATGCTGGTTGGCCTAATATTGATGGTATCACATCATCACCAGGGCCAGCTGACGAGGAAGATTAAGTAGAGGAAAGTAATTATGGGGAGATGATTAGCTAGGAAGTGGCCATTCCATCGCTAATCATTTCTATAACAGCGAGAAGCCTTTAATTCGTGAAGAGCGTGAAGGATGTCTCTTGATGGTGCAGTCTTTATCCACGATGAGAAAAAACAACAGAAAGGATGGATTTCCATTTTCATGTGTTGAAGTTAGACTTATTAGGGCTGTTATGCATGCGAGTCCATGATGTGCTTGAGATAAATCAAAGACAGCTGACAGCTTCTTCTCATTGTGCCGTGGCAGTAACGAGTGTGCTTACATGATCATGTAATTCCATGTTTGTGTTGTTTAGTCCTATGAATTTCCAACCCTTAAAGTCTTCTCTTGATTGAGTATAAAGGACTAGATTAGAGATCCTGACAAAAAATGGCCTCTATGATGCCTCACTGAGTCAGGGGGAAACTGTGAATCATTTTTGACAACTTGAGAATCAGAGAGATTGAACTGATACCATAGTGGAAGATAACAATTCAGCGTTTGAGGAAATTAATTGGAGTCAACATACTGTTGCATTGGCGGTATATCTCTCAAAAGAGATGGAAACGTTTGGACCATGAAGCTTGGAATTATTGGGGGAAAAATTCACGCTGCAAAAGCCATTGAGCCATTGTGTTACAAAGCAAAAGACCTAGAGAAAGCATTTCAGCACAGTAGACGTGATTGAGAAAAGAATTTCTCATACAGGAATTGCCTACGACAGACAAAGTTAAGATCACTCGATAAGTTAAATACATATACTTTGTAATTTTGTCAAGAAGAAATTCATAAACTCTCCAATGTTGTGTGGTCAAGTGACATGGTCATAGATAGCACAAACTTCCTGTAGCCATGGAGTTAATGTTTCATCTTTAATTCCTGCAGCAATGGACTTTCGGTGATCTTATACAATGCGGCGGAGAAACTTAAACCTGTTCTGTAGAATGGGTGCAGGGTCTACATAATTTTTACGAGGACTGCAGTCCATGTGCTTGTATAAATACTGTGATAGACGCAAGTCTATTGGATAACAATAATGATTCAAAAGGTAAAAAACACCAAGAAAATGACAAGCTCTATTTGAAACTTTTACATAATTGCATGAAGACAATTTTTGTTTGGATGCAAGCATAAAGATCACAAACACACATATTTCCCCTACCATAAGCAGCCAGAGAATGAGTTGTGTCCAGCTCTTGGATGGACTGCATAGAAAAGGCCTCGCTCATCTCCTTTATTGATGCACACATCCAAGGCTTTCTACATAATGCCCAAGCTAACATGTCTAACTCAAGTAGAGAAGGTCTTCCTAACATATAATGAGGATCTCCCTAAAAACATCATCTTTTACCATATTGAAGCTAAGTGCACAACAATTTACGCTAAAAGTTTAAACTATCAAAATATGCCGATCGAGGTTTATCATCTTGTGTTTAGGTAGATGCAAGTCCTCTCCCTCATCTATATATAAGAGGACTAAAATACTAGAGAGAGAGAGCTCCTAAGCCTGCAAAGGTAAGAGTAAGACTCTCTCTCTCCTGTTTCATCATATCATCCCTTGGTTTTTTAATTCAACAGTCTTATTGTTACATCCGTTGCGGTTTGAAGAGTAGTCTCTTTTCCTTGATCTTGTCAATGCAGAACTGTTAATGAGGAAGAACAACAAGAGAATTTCGACCTACAAAAAGATCACGGCCACAGAGGGGTACTTAGCAGCCATAAAAGCTAAAAAACAATTCAACCAAAGTTGGAGGAGAACAAACTTAGGTTGTTGCACATGAAAGAGCCTTTAGACGATTGGAATGGGTGGGCTGTATTGACCTATGACCATAACATCCTCGGAAACTTACTGATCAGGGAAAACAATCTTCTGCAGCAGAGTTGAGCTATATGAGAAAAAGCTTAAGATGCTCACTGCTATGTATCCTGATTGTCCTCTTATTGCATCAATATCTGATGTTGTTGACCTTGATAGTTTCATATCATCACAAGAACCCGTAACTAATCACAAGTAGCAACACAAGTGTCTGTGACTCATGAAGAGTGTGTGAAAGTTCACTTCTTGACAGCATGGTCTTTGTCTATGTCAAGAAAAAAGTACAAAGTATAGTAAGACTGCTCCATTAAGCTGGTACGTTATGTGACGTGATAGACTACAAATGCCAAACAGGCCTCTGAACGAGCGTGCTGTATTTGAATCTGCCCTGTCACTTGAGTATACTGATTGGTAGCATGAGCATCATGGAGCTGATGATGTCCTCGAAAAACTCAGAAGAGGATTTTGCATTCTCATGTGTCAAAGTTAGTGCATTTGGATTAATATGTTACAAGTGGGCGCAGGTCTATAATGTGTAGAAATAAATTGGAGACAGCTGAGAGCTTCTTCTCATTGTGCTATGGGTGCAATTAAAGTGTGCTCGTAAGATAATAACACAATTTAAGTTTGTAATAAAAGTGTGTGTCTTGCTTTTAACTCTTTGATTTTCTAAGTCCTAATTTCTGCTCTTCATTTGGTGAATGAGTTCTTCTGGATAAACCATTTGCTCTATGGACAACTCAAGCAGAAATCCTGTTTTAAAAAAGGGCCGAACAGTACAATCCCTCTTTTGTCACACCCCGATTCACAAGAAAAAAAGGGGCATGACACGGCCGTCCTTTTACCAAAGGATGCAGCCTCGATATAACCAAAATTCAACCCGATATCAACATAGATACATCCACATATATATATTTGACAAAAAGGGGCACTTGTTACAATATTAGAGTATATCTATAATCCACGAAAATCAAAACATAAACTTTCTACAAAGATTAACTTATAAATCTATTAACTATGCACAAGTCATACCAAAAAGTTTTCACCACAAAAGTCCTCCCCGAACGAACGCTCATGCCTACTTGCGACTCGTTGAAGAACCTGAAAAACAAGTATAAGAAAGGAGTGAGCTACCACGGCTTAGTGAGTAACACATTTCTTCTAAGCGGATCGAGAAATTACTATGCATATTTAAAACATAACTCAAATACATAATCATAACTCAAATACCGAAGATACCAATGATCCAGTCCATTAGTCAATCTCATAAAACATGCATCAATGGTCTATTCCATTGATTAATCTCATTAAATCACATCAATGGTCCATTCTATCAACCAAACTCAAATCACATGTCAATAGTCCACTCAATTGATCAATTCATGTTCAAATGTCTAACCATGGTCATGCGTAACGCCCGTGACAAGACGACCAAGATTCCCCCTTTGGTAAGGTCTCCACCTATTATTAGCTGGTGACTCAGCCTATAAGGATATCCTAGACTAATATGCACATACCCACAAACCCCTTAGGGTCCACAGAGACATTGAGTATCAACTATTAATCACAATATCCAGTAATCCAATATCAGAAAGAAAGTTATATCACAACTCAAAATTTGATATATAAATATCAAAGCATTCTCTAAAACATTTCAAGTTTCTTTCATAAAGAATTTCACAAATCCCTTTTTTCAAATAACCATTCAAATCGAAGTCGAAATATAACTCCCTTCAAATAACAAAAATGGTAGTAATAGCTCGATCTTATTTTATGCAACAAAATATACTTTTTATCAACTCATAGAATATATAACCCACCACGTTTCTCAAAACATAAGTTTAAAATACAAAGAAGAAATAGTGTCACTCATTTGAAAAAAGCCAAAAATCAACTATGATGCTCACTTGAACCAACGCATTTGGATTCCTAACAATTAACGGAAAAACAATATCAAAAGGCCGAGTAAAACGGATATTCACATAATGACTCGTCTATACTATGCTTATTTGTCGATAAAACGATACCTATGCATCACAAAAGCTCTCATTTAGCGGAAACCCATCATTTCCCATTAGGTGCAGCCCATGCGCCAACTTCGTCACGCCATAACTTCCTCCACAAAATTCCGTTTCAAACCGTCTTATAGTCTTTAGAAAGCCTTCTTAACGTACAACAACAACCCCAACTCAGCCGCCCCAAAACAGTATAAAAAACAACAAAAAAAAAAGGCTCGAAGCTTACTGTTCGCTACAGTACCAAAATGCGCCCTCAACTTCAAAATTCCGTTCCGGACAAACCGCAAGCTCAAATCACGATCCATAAGATGCTATAGCTCCACAACATCCCAAAGTACCATTTCTACAAAAATATACAGCTCAACAACTCAAAAATCGGGCTTCGCCACACAAATATCCAAGAAATCCAAATTTCGAGACCTAATTGCGGCGATTGCTTTAAGTAAGTGATTAAAGGCTTCAATTTCTTACCGGCGTTGCAAAACACACTTGAGTTGCTCGATAAGGCATCTGGATCACGAGCGAACCAAATTTTTTTTCCTTTTTCCTTTCTCTTCTTTCTCTTCTCCCCTGTTTCTTTCGTTCCCCTGTTTCTGCCCGTGCTCCTCTTTCTCTCTTTTTAAAACCCAGCCGAAGGTTCCACAGTTCTCTTGGCGTCCTTGGGGTTGCGGACTGACCATAGAATCCTCCCTTTTTGACTTTTCAAACTCTTTCTTTTCCTTTTATTTTATTTTTTTTAAAGCCCATATATTACATCTTCCAAATTATTTTAACCTCACTAAGCCTTGCATTAGGACCATGATACTAGTTGCAATTTGTGGGATCTACAAGTCCAATTCAAACTATATCAGTTAGGGTAGTTCCACATGTGTTCAAAACGCGCAAATGCAAAAGATATCTACTCAGGTCAAGTGATTTGTCCGTGCAAGAAGTATTATCATTCTACTCTCATCTTGCACAGAGCTCTTACTTGGCAGGATGCTTTCGTGAAAGTTGAACACCGGACTTTCCCATTTATGTCCTTAATTCAATGACTAGTTGGAGATTTTCTTGGAAGGAAAGCGGGAGAAATTTTAAATTTCTCAGAAATCGAGGGATTATGTACTACAGCAGAAGCTAGGAATCCACATGGCTTCGCTGATTCTAGCAATGGCAGCCTCAACATTGTTGAAACCTAGAAGCTAGTGCAAAAGAAAAGAACAAAAGTGACACGGCACAGAATTATTTGATTTAGGTTAGTGTAGTATTCTTTGGAATCGCTTATTCATTGATTATTCCTAGCTCTCTTTGGTGAGTGCAGTATTAGCAGGTTGTAGTGGGTCTTACCTCACCAGTAACTTTCTAGGTAAAAACGGGGAAAAGAGGAGGAAGCTAACAGATAGAAGTCGAGACACCGTTGCCTTGGCAACATCTTTCCACTTTGAAATGGGGAGATATTTGCGAGTTTGAACCTTGAGCTTTATGTTGCAATTCAGAAAAAAAAAAAAAGGGTCTGTTACAAGAGCCCCTGAGAGCTTAAAGATAACAGAGGAAATGTTGCTAGGGTATATCAGATACTAAGGATCATTTCTCTTGACAACTCTATCGAGAGAGACACAGATCAAGAACATGTAGGAATATAATGCATACTTAATTCAGAATTGTAGCAACACAATAATCCTCCAAGGATATATTTGCCCCTGCTCCTGGTAAATGATCGGAGGTTTCATCCCTGTCTTGGACTAGAAGAGGCAGGAAGGAGTTGCTTCCATATTTCAAGCACACATCGCAGTTATTTGCACACATAGACACACAATAGAATGAGCAGACTTCAATGACTGCCTTCTTCTTCCCCTGTTGCACAGAATGATCTTACACTGATTGTTAAAGGCTGAAGGAAGACTTTGGAGACAGATGTCTTGCTCATCAGACGCTAAAGAAGCAATAATGCATTGGAGATCCCTCAAAGTTTTCCTCATTGCCAAAGAAAAATCTCGAGAACGTACTTGCATGTAGTTGCATAAACACAAGAACACGACTGTTATTCAGACTGAAGCATAAAGATCGCAAATACACACTTTCCCCGTCTGAAGCAGATAAGATTTTCTTGGGACAGAGACTACATGAAGAGGTCATTCCTCTCCTTTATTGAAGCACACAAAAAACAACACTACATAGTAGAAACACTTCAAGGTGACTGGTGCTTGATACATCTTCAGGCGTCCTGCTTGCTTGGCCATGAGCACTGCTATGGCTATCCTCATTGCTTCTCCTGAATTTTTCCACTGTGCGCTGCAGATTATATGATGGCCTATTTATGATTTCCTGGAGGATCTGATGGCTTGAGAACTAGAAGCACATGATGGATTCTCTGCGATTCTTTCACCTTTTGTACCATTCATTTACATGTGCTTGGGTCCACCGGAACCATGCCTTGGCGGTTGATCTTCCCTCCCAGGCTTTCTGACTAATGCACAAGCTCCCAAATCAACTGCTTCAGAAGGACGAACAAATGTTAATACCATTTTCTTGACATGGTACAGAACTCCATTGTCATCTGATGGTTCCCACTTGTTCAAGTACTTTTACATGGTTTACCGTAGTTATTAGGATTGATCGGACCCATGAGCATGTTAGCAATGGAATCTCCATTTCCTAACATCTTCACATTGACAAGTTCCTACTTCAAATATCATTGGATCCATGAGCATGTTAGCAATGGAATCTCCATTTGCTAACATCCTTGTATTGATAGGTTTTCTTATGTCATGGTCCTAGCTTTTCAGTAATGAGCTCTTCTAGCTTATTAAATCTTTTCTCTAGATCATCCATCCTTTGACTCATTATCGCATTCCAATAATTGGGATTGGCTTCATGAGCATTTGGGTTATAGGGTTGACCAGGGTACTTAGGTGGATCAGCGGGCCTTAGCTTGGCTAAAATTTCTAGTTGCTTGACATATTCTCCCACCACGTCCTCTAGCTTCTTACGCAGTTTGGAGTTTTCCACTACGTAATCCGCTAAGATCTGCAGATTATAAGTCAGTGGGATCCACTCGTTAAAGCCACCGAGGGGATTGAGCATATGCAGCAATCGACCATTTTGCTCTAAGTTCGGGTTCGCGCCTATTCTCATGCGCAGACTCTGCAACTGGAAATCAGTCATCTTGTCTTTGACCTGCCAAAAAAGAAAAATTTTGACAAGAGCTCAACCTTTTTGTGTATTTTTTTGGTTGAAGTCCATGTGACTAAGACCCGTGTGAATTAGAAAGTTACCCAATGGAAACAGGTAATAACGCGAATGGAAATTCGTCAATACAGATAAACACCCGCAGCATGCCAAACGGCGCACGTGCTTGAAGAGCAACAGAGAAAATCTCGATTTATCATTAGTTCATCAATGGATAAGTTATATTACAAATGAAAAACAAAACGATTGAATACTAGAAAACCAAAATCCAGTAAAAAAAAAATATTCTAATCAGATAACTCCTGAAACAGAAAATAATATATTCTAAAACCAAAAGATAAATCTAAGACCTGATCGGACAATTTTTTATAGTGAAAATAAAGTTACTTAATAATAAAACCCTAAATCAATCAAGTAACAAATTAAAAACAAATCTTGAAGTGTCCCGCATCAGAAAGTAGCTGAAACACATTAAGTTTGCAGGCAGTTCAAGAGTACCTTGAGAACTTGGATATTCTGCTGAAGCTTGTGCCCGGAATCGAGGGAAAATGAGTTGAGTGTATCTTGTGAAGTGTGCTTTTCCATAATGCTTGCCCCTTTATATAGCTGTACCTATGGATGCACTGCACGTGATTATCAGCCGAAGATGAGGGCATTATTGTAAAAGCATCGGCACTTTGCATTAAAATATTTCCATCTTTTTTTTTTCTATTAGTTTGCCGGTCCATGAAGTTTCTTCTGGCGTGTTCTACATTAATATGATGGAATCTCATCATTAATGCTGGAACACACTGGACCAGCTTTTGTGCCAATGATATCTTTAATGCATCCACGTATGTGTACACTTTCTTTTGTTTCATTTGGGCAATTAATCCTGTCAACACTCCTCAGGTTTGCTCTCTGATAAACATTTCTTGAGAACAAAATGGTTGCTCTACTCGCTTACAACGGGCTCCAAAACAACCTCCACACAACAGTTAAGGCGACAAGGTCTCTGGAACAACTGTACAATCAATTCTATATTTATCGTTCAGAAACTAAATGGGGACAGTTAAACTTGAGCCTTTCATTGACCCCCCCCAAAAAAAAAAAAAAAATCCGAGCCTTCCAGAAAAACCTATGTAACTTGGACGTAACTTGGACAAAACTATGTCGACAAGAAAATTGGGAACAGGTCGAAGTGCACAAATTGCCATAAGATCACGCTGCTGATACACCATCGAACGAGATGAACACTATTGAATATCGATGTCAGATAAGGGTTATGAGTAGTAACTTAAAAAGAGAATCACATGAGATGCGAGGTATGCTTCGCATGCGATATGCACAAGATGCACTCCAAATTTGCTTAGGATCACATAACTCTTATATCAAGTTAAAAAAAAAAAAAAATAGCACGATGTTGGATTGTTCAACCCATAATTTTAAGTTTATAGATGTTGGGAGACCACATGTATATAATGAGCAAAGCGATATGTGATATTTTGACACAAATTTTCACAAGTAGAGGTCAGTTCATTCCTATATGGCACATATCTCAAAATCATTATCTCCTTATTCAGTGCATAATCGTTTCATTCATATCCGCTTCGTCCCGCTAAAGTGTCAGGAGTCGCTCCTTGTTTGGGCTATCTTGCCTTGGTGACCATTCCCCGCTCTCATCGGACCAGATTGTTACACATTGCACATTTTTATGGTGCACACAAACACACACTATCAAAGAAGAATGGGTAGACTTCAATGATAACCAGCTAGAAGCATCTTATGGGTCTGTAGATCATAAAATTATGTTACGATCCGGCATCATGGTGACCATTCGTGCAAAATCCGACTTCATGACGACCACGTTTGTCTTTCTCCATCCTTGGCTAATTCCAATCCCAGCGCAAGCAAGAATGCTTGAGAACTTAAAGTTCATGGTGTCACATATTTTTTCTGCTTAGTTCAAATGTTATGCCAAATTTGACATGGCACAAGACTCCATGGTCATCGAGTGGTACATGGACATATAACATGGACTAGGGTCACTTGCTCAAATGACTTGATACAAGCCACCTCATTCACTAAAGGCTGAGTTGAGCTAGCAATGTTAAGATATGAATATGTTAGAAAAATCCTACATTGAAGAACTAGTATGGTGTTGATTAGTTAATGTCCAATAGTTTACGATTTTAAGTGAGTGTGGTTTAAACTGAATACATTAAGGGCTCAGACTTGGCTCCCAACAAGCAAGACTAATACATTAATAAATCCAAATGTGCATTCTAATAATCAGGTCTAGTTTATCTTGTATAATATCTTTCAGTTTATCAAATTTCATCCCTAGTCCGTCAACCTTTTGGTTGAACATTGTGTACCAATTGGGCTAGCCATTGGGATATGTCGTGGGACTGATGGGTTCCCGTGACCAGGAGGAACTAGGCAAGTTATTGGATTAGAGGCTTAATTTGTACATAATGTCTAGTTGATTGGTATAATTGTGTACCAAGTCATCTCGCCTTTCGATAAAATCCCACTTGTCCTTCTTGGGAGTCACTTATTCTTCTAGTTTTCCTAGCGCTCTTTGGGCGGGTAATTTCTCTACCGTGGTTATTGGAAATTTAGCGATGAATCAGAAATCATCATTGACAATAACGTTCTCAGCTTTTACCATGACCGGACCATAGGTTCGTTCGAACTTGCCACCAAGAGAACTCATTCTATTAACTCGGTAAAAATTAGAATGTTACAAACTTACAGTGGACGACAATAATGCTACTTCAGTCATTCTGGTCCATTTCAAGGCCCCATAGCATGCCTTATTTACATACCAACCACACACGTGTCGACACTCATGGAATCTGATCTGACATTGCGTGAAAAACGTTGAGCCTTTTTTTTTGGTTGGTTAGTGGTGCCAGCGTCCTTTATTGCCTGGAAGCAATTATCCAATCAGTTGGGATTGCCAGCTAAATTGGCATGTCCAAAGAAAAGGACAAAGTAAAGGCATGGCCACATGATCACACGTCCTGTACACACCGGTAAGAAGAATGCAGAACCCAATGTAAATGACTTGCAGATGGAGCTCATATAAATCAAATGGTCCACCTTTTTCCTTACCGAATGAATTTGTTAGCGCTTTCTCGATTTCTGTTCACACGTCCTGTACACACCAGTAAGAATAATGCAGAACACAATGTGAATGACTCGCAGATGGAGCTCATATAAATTAAATGGTCCACTTTTTTCCTTACCGAATGAATTTGTTAGTGCTTTCTCGATTTCTGTTGGACTGACTCTTAAGTAGAGGTCTGCAAAAGAATCAAGAATGGCTTGGACAACTTAAAACTAGCCGGTTCGGTCCAGCTCTCATGATAATAGATCTAGTTCCCAATCTCAGGTGGAACCATCCATTTGGACCATGCGGACTGAACTGGTACACACACACATATATATATTATTTTTTATGTTAAAAATTTCAAAAACCCAAATTTGGCAACCTCGCTTATTGAGCGACTCATAGACATCTCATCTTGCTCTCTTCATTTTCACGAATCCTCTCAAATCTCAATCTCTTGCTCTTGGTTGCCTCTCACCTCTAGCCCTCTATCAGTCATTGTCGGTCTCCTCTTACACTCGTTCTTAGGTGCTGAAGGCTTCATCCTAAAGCCACCTTAAGCTATGATGAAGAAGTCCATTTCCAGATATATAGAAATGGACGCCAGTCATATTTCCAGATTTTTGGCTAGCATCCATTTCTGAAAATTTTGAAATTGGACTTGCGGGTTTATGTCTTGCTACTCTTCCATGTTTAAAGATGTTTATATCTCGCTGGTTTTGGAAAGATGCATTTGCATATTTTCAGGTTTAAAGCATATTGGGGGAGTCTTGAAAGGCATGACCGGTTCCATGGACTCACTTAAGAGCCCGATCAATTCCTAGGTGGGTCCATGAACTAATGGGTGGTTTCCGATTCTCAATTAGTGGAATTGGCCCTTTGTGGGTGGTTCTGACCCTAGGGTAAACCAACTCATTTTAAACGATCACTCCTACTCATAAGATGAAAAGGAATGAATAGCATTGTGCCGATGGTCCACACTCAAGATTCTACACAAAATTGGTTTAGTTCTCGATTTCTTGGCATTTTGTTTGCTACCCACCCTGCATCATTCAGAGAATGCTTCCATCCGAAGAGATTGCCAAGGGAGAGCTATAGTTTGAGTTCGTCAACATATCTAATTGAACATATTTTCATTCAGAAGCTTAAGTTAATGACTCATGGACTAACCAATATATATTAATTACTCTGCATGACACAAATTCTCCAATGTAAGACTCATCTAATGCACTTAGACGCACATCTTAACAATCTCTCCTTTATATGTGAGCTCGGTGTTATGTATCTTCCTCTTTAATTCAAGTGTCTTATGTGTCTGAATATCTTAACTTGAATATCCATCAACACCGGATTTCATCCCTTGTCTATTTCTCTAGATTGAACCATGAAATTTGCTATTGGGCACGTTTTAAACTGTAATGCGATGCCCGGAAATCGCATTGGTCATCAGATTCAATTCTTTAAAATATTCACCAAACATCGAAATAAATTGAGGGTGTTTGAGGGCTCACTAATTTAAACATTGATTCTAACAACATATATTTAGAGCGCATAATAGAAACCTAATACTTCACCGGAGAGATCGCTAAAAAGGTCCGAACCTATCAACATATTCGATTAGACCTATCTTCATTCAAAAGTTTAAGCTAATAAATTATGGATCAATTAAGACATTTTTACTACTACACACAGAATACACTAATTCTTCAATATAGGACTTCTCTAACATAACTCATACATGCATCTTAACATTCCGTGTTGGTAGAATTTCAAAGTTCTTCGTAATTTGCAAAATCTTCTCGGTAAGAGAATATGCCCTATGACTTGAATAGTAGGTAAATCAGTAAGTATATTAACAACACCGTTAAGAATTTACTTACGTTCTAATGAAATAGTAATTTAACAACTCCTCTAAAGTATGTGAATTACCAACACAATGATAAATCTAAGAGGAGTTGGTAAATTTGTGCTTCGTTGGATTTTTAGGAAGTTCCGTACGGTACTTGTAATTTACTTTTGACACTTGTACAATTTTGAGTTGGTGAGTTACTACTCATTGGAAAGTTGGTAATTTCTCGTAATGTTGGTAAATTAATAATGATTTACCGACGTTCAAATTACCGATCATACCATGGTTTTGGAAATTTATCGGCGAATCAGAAATCTATCATTGACGGCAAATTTCTAAGCTTTTACCGTTGCTGAACTCATTCTATTAACTCGGGGAAAGATTAGAATGGCACTGTGGACGGCAATAATGCTACCTCTGTCACTCTGGTCCTTTTCAAGGCCCCATGGCACGCCTTATTTTACATGACGACCACACACGTGTCGACACGCGTGGAACCGGATCTGACATCGTGTGAAATTTGGGCTTGGCTAGTGATGCCACGGGCCTTTATGTTGAGTAGTTACTGTCGCTCTTGCGGTGCCTTCTACTGTTGCCTTGAAGCTATTATCCATAAAGTTAGGGTGCCACCAAAATTGACATGTCGAGAGAAAAAAAAGACAAGGCAAAAGCGTAGCCACATGATCACACGTCATGTACACACTAGTAAGAAAAATGTAGAAGATAATGTGAATGATTTGCAGATAGAGCCCATATCGATTGAACGGTCCACCTTTTCCTTTCCACGTAAATTTATTGACATTCTCTCAATTTTTGTTGGACCAACTCTTAAGATAAGAGGGAAACAACCGCACCATGCTGATGGCCCACACTCAAGATTCTACACAAAATCAGCTTAGTTCTTGATTACTCGGCATTTTGTTTGCTACCCATCTTGAATCATTCAGAGAGCGATTGGACAATCAAGTTGAGAAAAGTGGACCTCCTCTAATTTTCAATCTCTCTCATCAATGTTGTATGTATATTAATAAATATTTATGTATCTTTTCATTAAATGTCACGCATTTTTATTTGTGGCTTTCATCAATGATTTATCATTTAATGTGCATTAGAGATGGATCAAATTTGGAATGTACATTCCTGCAGTCAAGTCTTTGAAAACCTCTATCGGCCTCAAGAGGATTAGAGAGCTTCCATATAGGAGAATAGGAGAAAGAATTAGAGAACTCCTGGATAACAACAGACATTTGCACACATTGAGAAGAGAGAGAGAGAGAGAGAGAGTCCCACTGAAATCTAATTGTCGGCATAAGCGGACACTTTCTTTTAGATTGAATCAATTATTCAACGTCTGACCAAATACAAGAGGATTCAGCTTTAGTTTTCTTTTGCTTTTCCTTCATCATCATTGGTCCCCTCGATATGCAGTAATCCATGATGAAATATCAGGCCTCAACAATTCTTCTTGTTCACACGATTCTTATATCTGTATCGACACAGGCAAGCAATCATTTTTTTTTAAAGCAAAGAGCTCTTACGTTAGTTTTGCCTTCAACTTGATAGTGATTCACCCTTTGTTTTGCCTTTAATACAAATTCTTGTGTTCAGATCGGATTAAGAACAAGTGGAATTAGATGAAAAAGGACTGCATATGCGAAACAAATCGAGGTAGAACCTAATTACTAACTTAGAATGTAAAAAAAAAAAAAAAAAACTGATTATTGTGTTCCTTGACATTACAATGTGTTACAATAAAGCGATATTTATACCTGAATGATGCTTACAAAAGAGATTGTAATATAATCTAACAAGGATATTACCGTAACCCAGAACTTAGTTATCCTATAAAAAAAAAAAGAAACATTAACGAATGTCCTCAATATCTAATGCTAACAATATAATCCAACATAATTCATTTTATAACTCTTCAGCTAAAGGTTAAAATGGCATAATGGATGGCATTATTGCTTCTTCAACTTTTCCAATCCATTTGGTTACAATCATATGCTTCACGTGTCGCAAGTCTAGAATTCTTTAGAACATGCTCAGCATCAAAGGTAATCGAAGTCTAGAATTTTTTTATCAGTTAATGATGCCACGCCATCCTCCTTTATTTTGGGAGCAATAATGCCATGTTTGGAAAAGCATCAGAAGTATGTAGAATAAGATGGAATCCAATTTTATAGAAGTATGTATAAAATGATGTCGTCAGACTTACTTGCATGATTAAGCCTTATCATGTTTGATATTTAGGTTTATTCAAGTCCTTACCCACATCTATAAATAAGGGGACCGAAACACCAAAGAGAGAGCACCTAGCCTGCAAAGGTAAGATTCTCCCTTCTGTTCATAATCTCGTACCTGGCATTCAGGGACATTAAATCCAATATATTTTTGAGATACATTCTTTGAAGTTTAATGTGTTTATTTTTTCTCTCCCTGGTCTTTCCGTGCAGAACGTACTTGGCCGGCCGAAGAGGAAAGATCTAACAAGAGAGGATCAAACAGTGAAGAACATGGCAACGCAGAGGTACTATTTGGCCATAAAGGCACACGCAGACATGCAACCGAAGTTGAAGAGAACAATCTTAAGCTACTGCATATGAAAGAGCCCCTCGGGGGTTGGCGAGAGTGGTCGGTATTGACGTACGATCATAATGTCATAGGAGAGATACTTATAAAGGAAAATAAGCTTCTCCAGAAGAAAATCGATGATTATGAGAAAAAGCTTAAAATACTAACCAGCCCTCCTCCTATGTATTATGGTTGGCCTACTGCTCAACCGAGATTTGCTGAAGTTGAACTTCGTAGTGCTAAATCATCTGAAGAACCTGAGATGGAAACTTAAGTCGAGGAAAGTAATTATCCAGAAGCTGATTAGCTAGCAAGTGGAGATTCCATTGCAAACTGATCATGAATAGCAAGAATAAGTGTTAGCTCATGGTAAGTGTGAAAATGTTCTTTTGAGATCACCTCTTGCGCTTGGCAGTGGAGTTTCTTGTCCATGCCAAGAAGAAAAAGCAAAATATTGAACCATTGAGAACGGAGTCTAAATTCATTGTCAAGGAGAACTGGTCCATCACCACGGAGGAACCAGAAATCTGCCAGCACTTCCTGATAAGGAGGAACCGTGGGTCATGGAGCAAACACCGGGGGATCAACATTGTTACCTGCTGCCTTGACCTGCTAACTAAGCAAGTCATATATCCTTGAGCAGCTATGAAGGAAGCTTCACACTTTCATGAGTTAGGTTTGAGTTCTTCAGGGTTATTATGAGTGCGAGTCTGTTGATTCTGTTCTATGTATTAGAATAAAATGCAGACAACAGAGAGCTTCAACTTGTGTGTGACATGTGCTGTATGATCTATGTGTAATGCATCTGTCTGTAATAAGAGTGTCTGGTTGTGTTGTTCTAGTTTTGATCCTTCTAATTTCTTCTCTTATTTCTGGTGAATGAGTGCTTCCAGACCAACCATTTACTCTTTAAGGTACTTGAAACTGGCTTACTATGCTTCTTAAATTAATTTGACTCGACTAAGTCTTCTGTTAAGTAAAGAAATTTTAATCCTGTTAATCAAATTGATGAAAAAATAAATAAAAATAAATAAAAAACTAAAAGAGTAGGGACCATGATCCTATGTTCCTGGGCCGATCATGCTTAACTGCACTTCACCATGTGATACCTTGCCCGACCTGTGGTCATAAATATCTTTGTCCTCTTATCGATTCATGAGCAACAACTCTGTTTGCACCCATTCACTTTGAGTGTTCTGTGTCCTGTGTAATCCAATGACGAAGGTATGGACCGCACATTATTCTTTAGAGTTCAGATATCAGTGATTATACAGTGGGTGCTCTTATATAGGCTAAAAGTGGACTTTCCCGCTTTCACATCTCCAAACTGATTCAACTTAAAGATTTAGCGAACATAAACCTGTGAGATATCTGGTGATATTTGGAAATCGAGTGGTCGCTGATACTGCAATGCAAAATAGCAATTAAGTGTTCTTGCTAGCAAGTTCGTAGTATCCAATAGCTCACCAGTGATTTTCTTTTCGAAAAACAAGGAAAAAGAAGAAGAAGAGACAGAGAATAGATAGAAGTCGAGACACTGTAGCCTCGGCAACATCTCTCCAGTTTGGAATGTGAAGATATTACGAGTATGAGCCTTGAGCTTTATGTTGCAGCTCAGAGAAGAAGGGTCTCTTACAGGAGTCACTGAGAGCTAAAAGACGACAGGAAATGTCGGTGGCTGTAGCATATACTAACGATCAATTCTATTTACTGATCGCTTTTAAGGAGAAGTTAATCAAGAACATCTAGGAAAATACTGCACACATAATTCACAGTTGCAGCAGAGTAATCATCCTTGAAGGATATATTTGTCCCTGCATCCAGTAAATGATCGGAAGTTTCATCACCTGTCTTGGACTGGAAGAGGCATGGAGGAGTTTTCTTCCTTTTTCAACCACACGTCACACTCAATTACCAAAATGCGGACACGCGGACACGCGGACGCACAAAAGAAAGAGCAGACTTTAATCAATGCTCTCTTCTGCTTCTGCCCTTGTTGCACAGTATGATCCTAAACTGAATCTTACCTAATTCATTCTATTAAACTCTTAAGCTAAAGATTATAATGGGGTAACAGGTGGCTTTGTTGCTCCTCCAACCATTCCTGTCCATTCGATTACGATGATATGCATGTTAACACGTGTTGCGAGTCTAGAAATCTTTAGAATACGCTCAGCACCAAAGTAAATCTGCAATTGTTTGAAAAGCATCAAAGTATAGAATTTTTTACCAGATAATGATGTCTTCTTTTTATTTTGAAGAGCTCTAATGCCATGTATGGTAAAGCATCATAGCTCCCTTGCTGCGCCCTTCTTTTTTGACACTAAAGTAGGGAAAAATTATCAAAGATAAATTCTAAACCTATTCTACTTTTATAAATTCAGTTCTAAAATTTTTAAATATGCCAATTAATTTCTAAACATTTTCATGTTTTGTTAGTTGAGTCTATTAAGTCAATTTTGTTAGAAATCGTTGACATAAATGCCGACTATCTTACATGAACTATCTTTAATGATATTTATTATATTCTTTTTTTCTCTCTTCCTTCTTTGATTTTTCTTTTTTTCTTATTTTCTTTTTCTCTTTTTTGAGTGAGGGCAGCCCTTTGCCAGATCGAGATTGAGGGAGGGTGAACCTTGCCTTCCTTCTTTGCCTTTTCTTTTTCTTATTTTCTTTTTCCCTTTTTTGCTGACAGTTGCGCTTAGGCAGGGCAAGCCTATGCTAGATTGGGGGAGGGTGACCCTCACCTTGGGAGGGCCACCGGGCTGGCCTCGAGCGTCTCAAGGCCAGCAAGGTGGCCCTCACCTAAGGTTAGTGACCTCCACCACAACTTTGTAGGTTGTGATTTTCCCCATCAAAACTTTACTACCCTCTATAGCTATAGTTTGTAAGTAGTAAACCAATTCCGATGGAGCATCATATGTAAAGAACACCACAAATCTATCATCCGTTCGTTTCTTAATGTCCCAATAGTCAAACATAAGATAGCCTCTACATCATTGGTGTCCTCCTCAGTAACGTTTGCCTTGATGCTTATGACATTCTATTTGTCACCTCTATTTCTTAACTTCATATAGTCTCTACCGATGTGCCCCCTCATCATCACAGTCAAAGCACCTCACATGTTCTTTGGACTTTTCTTCCGTGATTCGAACCTGCTTTTACCTCTGCTATTGTTGGACCCTTGATGTTGATGTCTACCTCGAATGACTAGCTCTCAAGCTACATCTCATGTTAGATAGTCATCTCGCAACTTCTTTTGCCACTCCTTACAAAACAAAGTGGACTTTACCTTGTTAGAGACAATTGTAGTATGCCACTGCAGTAGTGAATAGGTAAAGTGGTATAATAACTTTGGTAAACAAGCTAACAACATCATGCCATGTTCTTCACCATCTAGAATCTTACCACAGTTCTTTAAATCCATCATGAGTTTATTAAACTCATCTAGGTAGGATTTGATAGAGGTACCTTCAATGTGTCTAAACTAAAACATCCTCTTTTACCGTGTATAAGCAATTGTTCAAAACCTTTGTCACATAGAATACCTAAAGTTTTGCCCATAATACTACAGCTTCCTTTTTATTAACCACCTTTGTTAACACCTAATCTAATAGGTCCAACAAAATTTTACTCCTTGCATTCATCCTCAGCACATCCTTTTAGGTATTTTTCATTATTTCGAGCAACTTAGCCTTGCCCTCAAATGTTTTGGCCAAACCTCAAGTTGTTAATAACACCTCCCTCATGATGCTTGATAATCCAAAGTTATTTCTCCCATCAAAATTTCTAATTTCGCTCCAAACATAATTTTAATAACAAAATTTCCAGAAAATAATAAGTCAAGTAAAACCTCAAAATCAAATTCTGGGTAATCTCATGCCAAGCTCTAATATCAATTATTGTAATGTTAACATGAAAACACTAACAAGATCTTACAATTAAATCAACCGAAAATCATAAAAATAAATAAATGATAAACAATAAGAACATTAGAGATTTAAGTGGTTTGGTTTGAGTGGCAATATCGCTTCACGAGGAGAATCGACAATAAATAAACCATTATAACTGGAAAATCAAAGTTACAATCGCTCATAACCTCGAATATTTCCATGCCTAGATTACACCAAATCCAAATTATTTACAAATATACAAATCAATTGGATAAAATACTTATGGCACAAGTTGCAAGGTGCTCAAGCCCCGGACAAAAGTATAACGTACGGTTGAACCGAAAATGTCCTTCACGTTCTTTTACTTTCTTCTCCGTGCGGCGGCTCGCTATAGAAAAGAAGCCCACAGTCTTTTTTTTTTTTGTGTAGCTGAAGCGGAAAAGCAGACATAAGGTTTAAGTTTCATTCCTCTCGTTACTCCCGAGGCTCACAAGTAATTATATATTTTTGAGAATACATGTAAGCCTCTTCTTTTTTGTATCTTCTTTGAAGGGATAATGACACAAACAGTTAATTTTGACTTAATATACAATGTGATCCATAAACTTTTAATTCGTTTAATGTGATCTCTGAACTTATTATACTTATTCAATTTAGTCCTCGAACTATATAAAACCTTTAATATTGTCATTCCATTATTTAAGTTTAGAGACCATATAGTACATTAGGTCAAAATTTAAAAATTCAAGGATCACCTTGCACATATAGTTAAAATTTAGGTACCATTTAGGCTCAAACTCAAGACATAATTTAACATAAATAATGATGAAAGAGAGTCTTACCATTGCAGGCCCGTAGGCGTGTGCAAAAGAATCGGGAATCGCTAGGAAGAGGATTGAATTGACCTGAAATCAGCAATTCTCATGGGGGCCAATCAATCCCTAATTCGAGTTTAGTGGAACTAGTGAGTACCGGTTCGATTCATAATTTTTGGTGGTCCACCTACTCAGACCGGGACCGGTATATATATATATAAAGAAATTCCACCTTAATTTATATAATTATTTTGTAGTTTTTCGGCTAAATATATATGTACATGTATATTTGTAGTTATTGGACATTATTGACTAATATTGATTAATGCATTTTTTAATCCATTCTAATACTCCATTTACTTGTTTTCTCAACTAAAACAAAATAAAAAAATGTAGGCGAAGAAGAGAACCGATTGAAAATGTCCATAAGAGCCAATGTCTTGTTTTAAAAGTATAATTAAATCTTTCTCTTTAGCAATTCCTATGATTAAATTAGGTTGATGTTCAAAAGATGAATATTAATGTTTTAACTTTTATGAAGATTAGGACTTTAATGTGGAGTTTAATTCGCACTTGTTTTCGGTGTCAGAAACCTTTAGAGGACTGCATCATGATCTTTGTAGAAATCAAGTTCTTAGCTAACGAATATTGTCTATTCATTTTGCCTTATAGTTTTCAATTATTAATCAAAATCAATGGCTTGCAATTCAACCCAAATATAAGGTCAAGCAAGCTTTGTAGGGATTGAGGACTGGTTTCATGGATCCAATCGGAAACCAGACTAGATCGGCGGTCCGGTTTGCCGGGGAATTCATGGAACCAACAGGCAAGTCTTAATTTCAATTTTTGGAATTGGTCTTTAGGGGGTGGTTCCTAGTTTCAAAGTGGGAAATGCCCACCCAAACCATGTTCACCCCTACAGGCCAAATGCTCTCTCTTTGGTCTTCTGGTCCCCTTATTTATAGATGTTGGCAAGGTCTTAAATTTGCCTAAATAACAAACATGATAAAGCCTAATCACGTAAGTCAGTCTAATGACAAATTTTTCTACGTACTTCTATAACACTGGATACCATCTTATTCTACATACATCTGATACAAATTTTTACAGGGAAAGCGATCTTCAGTGTGATTCTAACTTTTTGCCTGGACAAGCGGCTAGATGATTATTAATCCAGATTTAAAAAGGGACGCAGCAAGAGAGCTTTGATACTTTTCCAAAAATGGCATTATTGCTCTCAAAATAAAAGAGGATGGCGTGGCATTATTAACTGATAAAAAGATTCTAGACTTGATGCTTTTCAAATAACGTCATATTCACTTTGATGCTGAGCGGGTTCTGAAGAATTCTAGACTCGCGACACGTGAAGCATATGACCGTTATGAAATGGATTGGAATAGTTGAGGAAGCAATGACAACATCCGTTATGCACAGTTTAATTTTTAGCTAAAGAGTCAATAGAATGAATAATGTTAGACGTTATTGTTAGCATTAGACATTAGGGATATTATTTGATATTTTGTTATTTTTTAGGCTAATTGGTTTCCTGATTAGAGTTACATCCCTGTTAGGTTATATTACTTTCATTATTGTATGCATTATTCGGGTATATCTACCACTTTATTTTAACATATTACAATGTCGGAGTAACATAATGATCATTTTTTTTTTTTCAATTTTACGTTCTAGTTTGGTAGTTAGGTTCTATCTCAGTTTGTTTGGTATGCAATATCCATTCGTCTAATTTTACTTGGTGTTTCTAATCCAGTTTGCACATAAATGTTGACGTTAAAGTATCCATATCGCATGTTTCTGAGGTTTATATGTTCATTATATAAATGTGGTCTCCTTACCTTTTTAAGCTTAAACTTTTGAGTTGATCATTCTAATATTGTACTATTTTTCGGTTTTGACTTGATATAAAAGCTACGTGATCCTAAGCAAATTGTGAGTGCATCGAATGCATGTCACACCCAAATAATGCCTCGCATCTCACGTCATTCTCTTTTTTTAAGTTAAATTTACTAATAATCCTTTCCCAACGTTGATTCTCAGCATTATTCGTCTTGTTTGATGGTGCACCCGCAACGTGATTATATGGCAATTTGTTTACTTCAACCTTTCCCCGTTCTCTTGTCGACATGGTCACGCCCATATCTTGTTTGACACAGTTACAACCAAGTTACGAAGGGTTTTACGAAACTCTTACGCTTTGCTGTTTGCATTTTGTTTTTAAACAATAGGTTTAGAGTTGATTGTACAATTGTTTCCCGGAGGCCTCGTCAACTTAACTGTTGTTGGAGGTTGTATTGGAGCCCGTTATAACAAAGTACAGCAATTATCTTGTTCTCAGGAAATGTTTATCGAAGAGCAAGCCTGAGGAGTGCTGACAGGTTTTATTGCCCAAATGAAAGAAAAGAAAGTGTGTATATGTGTGGATGCATCCAGAATAAAGATATCATTAGCACAAAAGCCGGTCAAGAGTGTTCCGGCATTAATCGTGATTCCATCATATTAATGTAGAACGTGCCAGAATAAACTTTATGGACCTACAAATCAATAGAAAAGTACTAATGATGGAAACACTTTAGGCCAAGTGCCGAAACTTCTCCAATAACGCTCTCATCTTCTGCTGATAATCACGTGCATTGCATCTATAGTTACAATTATAAAAGGAGCAAGCTGTTTGGTGAAGCACGCTCCACGAACTAGACTCACTCCTCATATGTCCTCTCTTCCGGGCACAAACTTCAAAGCTGAATATCCAAGTTCTCCAAGGTACTCTTGAACTGCCTTCAAACTTATTGTGTTTCAGCTAATTTTCATCGGGAGACTTCAAGATTTGATTTTAATTTGTTATTTGATGGATTTAGGTTTTATTATTCACCCTATTTTCCTTTCCTTATTCAACTTAATTTAGGAGTTTTGATTTTAGATAACATTTGACATCTTAGGTAATTCTATTGTAACTTTTAACAGTTGTCCCGTCAGGTTTTAGATTGCCTTTTGATTTTATAATATATTATTTTTTTTCGGGAGTTTGCTCATTTGGATAAATTGTATATAGTGGATTATGGATTTCTAGTTTTAATTCATTTTGTTTTCCCTTTATTAAATATCACAATTCACATAAGTTTTCACCCATTCTACTCAATGTGTATTCTTAGGATTAATCCATTCCATGTTGGTTAGTGTTTTTTAGATTACAAAACTAGATGCATTTATATTGCAAGACATGCTTATTTTATTGAAAATATGTTTTCATTCGCCACATTTGGTTCACGTTCCTCTACAATAGCCTCACTATCACATCCTTGGTTGATGATCTCCACGGTTGGTATGTCCTCCACGGTTGGTATGTCCTCCCACGCAAATCATGATTTTAATGGTAATGTCTTGCCTACTACCCCCTTGGTTGACGATCTCGACGGTTGGTAGTGTCCTCCCATGCAAATCATGATTTTAATGGTAATGTCTTGCCTACTACCCCCCCCCACCAATAATCCCTCCCCTACTTTAGAAAAACCATCACTGACATTATCAAATACCAATACTCTTCAACATCTAAATACATTGGTTTCTAGTTTGTCTAATGCCGGTACAGTTTCCGATGAGGCTCTTTTAGATGCCTCCCCATAGTAGGCTATCGTGATACCCTCTAGAACCAGTTTAATCTCAAAACTCAAGAACCCATTCAATGTGGCTATGTCTAAACCCAAAGCCCAACACTAAATATCCATTGCCAAATGTGAACTTGACTGAATTAGTTCTATAGAAGCCCGGTGTTTCACCAAAGGTATAAATAAGGAAAATGGAGGGGCGTGATTCTTGGAAGAATTTAATGCTTTGTTGCATAATGAAACATAGTTTTGTTCCACCAAATCCCAAAGTAAATGTTGTGGGCTCCAAATGGGTTTATTGGAGTCAAGACACATCCAAATGGTTGAGTAGATAGGTACAAAGCCCACTTAGTGTCAAAGGGCTACAATCAGCTGGAGGGTGATGGATTACAAGAAAACGTATTCCCTTATTAAAGCAATGACGTCCGTACAATTGTTTCATTAGTTGTGACAAAGAATTGGGAAACTCCAGCAGTAGGATGTGGCAATACGACCTTTAAATGGCAGCTTAACTAAACAAGTCTACATGGCCCAGCCTCAAGGTCATTGATAAAGAAAGGCCAAACCATATATGCAAGCTACAAAAATCTTATACAATTGAAACAAGCATGATAGGCTTAGTTCTATCAATTGAACATCTTCTTAGAATCCTAAAATTTATCAGATCAAAAACTAATATTTCCCTATTTATACTACATTGGCCCTAATTTCTCCCCATACATGCTCATCTATATTGACGACATTGTTATTAGTGGTCCCCAGCATTTATTCAAGACACAATCAATTTGCTTAGATAAGGAGTTCTCTATACAAGACTTGGGTGAACTTAATTACTTCCCAGGAATCAAGGTGTTAAACATCCATGGGCTTCTCTTGTCACGACAAAAGTATGTTACAATCTCCTTCATCAATTTAGAGTGGACAGTGTTAAACCAGTTCATATGCTGCAGCAGCAGTACTAGTTTAATCAATCAGGGTAAGCCACTTGAAGATGTAGAATTACACAAAGGCTTTGTAAGATCTTTTTAGTATGCCACCCTAACTTGGCTGAATATCTCTAATGCAGTAAACAAAGTTGCTTATTCTTGAAAGAACCAACAAAGACCATTGAGTGCGGTGAAACAGATTCTACGCTACTTAAAGGGGGAATTGTTTTTTTTCGGATGGTTACTCACTCAGTTCTCAATACCATAAAACTCCACGCATACAATGATGTAAACCCGGGCCAATTGCCTCATTGATAGATGCTCAACGAGGGATTATGGAATTTGTATGTCAAAATTTGATTTTTGGTTAGCCAAAAAGTACTTTTGTACTGCGTTTTCTCCAGCAGAATGCAGGTAATCAATGCTTTGGCAAATGCCCATAGAAGTGGTATAGCTCAATCAATATTACAAAATGAGTATATCTCAGTGTTAAAACCACCAATCATTTGGTTACAGACAACCCTGAGGGAGGTATTTTATGTGAATTCACCTATTCCTTACTAAAACAAAGCATATCCAAGGTAGACTTTATCCGGACAGACATTCTAGTGTCACAATGCAAATTTGAGGTTGCTTAAGACAAAACATGACAAATGAAATATATCGTATCATAGCCTCTTCGAATTCGAATGAGAAATTTTTTTTCAAAACATTAGATTATATCGAAAGTAGATGAAATTAGTATAAAATAAAGGGTATTCTGATTTTACCTTATTTATCGGTGACCATTACCATTTCAGCGTCACAAACTTTTTTGTTTTCACAACAGAAAACTTTTAACAATATTTATGTTATTGTTAGGAAAGAGTACGAAAAAAAAAAAAAACTTTGGGATTGCTGAATCAAAGACGAGATAAATATATAAAAAGCAACGGAGCCATCATAGTATTTTTTAACTGCTCCGAAAGGAAGGATGGTAATTGGATCATTTGCCGATCTGAATCGGATAAACCCTCTATCTATATTTTTCTCTTTCTTCGATGGAAATGGAAGGTAAAGTGAATTCCATTGTATAGCCGTATGCAATGCGCAAAAGATGCCTGTACGGTTGCTCAATTCTATCTTTCTTTTTTTATTATTCTTTATCTCTTCTCCTCACCTCATCATGCGAGATAGAGGAACCATTTGTTATATTATCAGGGTAATGATACATCAACCTGCGAGTTCTTTTTATGAGGCACAAACGGGAGAATTTATCCTGGAAGCAGAAGAACTGCTGAAACTGCGCGAAACCATCACAAGAGTTTATGTACAAAGAACGGGCAAACCCCTATGGGTTGTATCCGAAGATATGGAAAGGGATGTTTTTATGTCAGCAACAGAAGCCCAAGCTCATGGAATTGTTGATCTTGTAGCGATTGAATAAAAAAAAATAGCAGTAAGTTTAAGCAAATCGCCACTTTGCGATTTTCTCTTCTTACTTATTACCGGGTTTAATAATATTCTATTCATCTATTAAATAGAGAAGTAATTCATAATCATCCGGTTAGGATCGATCTAAACCAGCCCATTTATTATGTATACGATTCAACATGCCAACTATTAAACAACTTATTAGAAACACAAGACAGCCAATCAGAAATGTCACGAAATCCCCGCTCTTGGGGGATGTCCTCAGCGTCGAGGAACATGTACTAGGGTGTATGTGCGACTCGTTCAGATCACCATTGGTAGAAAAAAAGGGAAAGAAATTTTCCAGTATCAATGATCAGTACTAGTGAATAGTATAAAATGGAAGGAAGAAGGTCGTTCACTATCTATATATCGAAAACTAAAAAAAGATCTATTCAATTCTTCTATTGTATATGAAATTTATGGTTTCCGATGAGAAAAAATTCCTCATTGGTAACAAATGGTTATTCATTAGCGAAATCCTATTTTCAAAGCCAAAGATCTTATGCCTATGCTCTTGCAAAACGGACTAAGAGAGATTCGACTACATCAATTTTCATAATTAAATACCATTACTGTATAGGTAGATCTCGTTGTGAAAGACCTATTACTAGATAATTCATAGGTAGAGCCGAAAGAATGTAAACTGTACAACTTGCTAATAGCATTGATTAAATGAAAGTAAGGGACTCCGGTATATATAGGACCTCACCGTTTAAGACATAACCATGAAAACGATGGAATCCACTATTTCGTTATTCATTTCTATTTATTACTTTTTTCTGTTTTTTGATACCTAGTATCAATACTCGTTTCGAGGTAAAATGACTATAAAAAAGAAAAGACAAATCGTGGTCAGGAAGGTTATAGTAGCAAAAGCCATTGGAATTTTTATTTTATACATTGGAAGAATCCGTTTTGTTATTAATAAACTAGGAAAAGGAAAAGAATAACTGAAAGAAAGGAAATCAATTAGTTATTCATGAAAGTTTCATTTATTCAATGACTAGAATTAGACGAGGATATATAGCTCGGAGACGTAGAACAAAAATTCGTTTATTTGCATCAAGCTTTCGGGGCTCGTTCAAGACTTACTCGAACAATTATTCAACAGAAAATAAGATCTTTGGTTTCGTCTCATCGAGATAGAGATAGGAAAAAGATAGATTTTCGTCGTTTTGTGGATCACTCGGATAAATGCAGTAATTCGCGGGAATAGAGTATCCTATAGTTATAGTAGATTAATACACAATCTGCAACAAGAGACAGTTGCTTCTTAATCGTAAAATACTTGCACAAATAGCTATATTAAATAGGAATTGTCTTTATATGATTTCTAATGAGATCAGATCATAAAATAAAAAGGAAATTGTAAGGAATTTGTCAGAATATTTTAAATGGAGTTCAACTGGAGAATGAACTCCGGAAAGTCATGAGTAAAAATTAGTATGATAAAGAGAATATGATAAAGTCGTTCAAAATGAAATGAGCGAATACTTGTCAATATCCAATAAAAAAAAGATTTTTTTCTTCTTCTTCCCCAATTTTTTCTTACGATTTTTCGAACAAAATATCAATCTGTGTTTGAGTTCGGATTTTTTTTGGGTTCAATTGATAAAGTAAGTCTACTTTTTTTATTTATTTATGGTTCTAAGACCAGTAGCTCCGGCAGTCGACTCACTTCTTTCAAATTGTTTCTCATTATTAAGAAAAGGTAACAAGATAAAATACGAGCTTGTTTTATAGCAATAGTAATTAATCGTTGTTGTTTTAAAGGTTAATCTATTTACCCGTCTAGATAATATTTTTCCTTGTTCACTAATAAATCGACTAATTAAACTCATGTTTCTATAATCAATTCGATCCCGATTGGATCGGGGCAAACGCCTACGAAAAGATCGCTTGGATTTAAGAGTCGCTTGGATTTTTCCATGGTTTGTTTATTCCTTATCCTCAAAATCCTATTTCAATTTGATCCAAAAGATTTCAAATTCAAAATATAGGATTTGATTTGGCTTTTTTTTTAGTTAGTTATATTATGTTAACTAAAATGAAAATATATAGAATAATATGCTATATATAGAATATGTCTTTTCGTGTTACTTGTAAGTGACACCACGGGCATGATTTGAGTTATTTCTTTATCTCCCCGTGAATTATACGTTTGTTACAATAGAGACAGAATTTTCTCAATTCCAATCGATAGGCGTATTGTGTCGATTCTTTTGAGTAATATATCTGGAAACACCCCTTGATTCCTTATTAAGACCGTTTCTAACACAGTTGGTACATTCTAAAATAACCGTTACTCGGACATCTTTACCCTTGAGCATGAACCTCCTTTGCGTTTTTGATTCAACCAATTCTTCTACTTTCTGCGAAAAAATAAAAAAATAAGAAGTAAAACAACAAACTAATATTTAGGTATATTTTGAATCGAATTCGATTCAATGTGCAATTTTATTAAAAGATCTTGTATGATCTTCTTGCCCTAACACATTTCTGTTCTCACAATATTATTTCTAATGGAATTGGGAGAAAACCCGAATTTCGCCGAGGTTGAATCTACTTTTTTATTTCTCTTTCCTCCTTTCTTGATTATACTTCTACTTAATATATTGTATCCAATTCGATTTTTCTAAAAAAAAAAGAGAGGGGAGGGATTAGTCACAAATCTTTTGATTCTACCTCTAATCTTCTTCACCTTCCCATGTCAATAACTAGAATGAAAAAAAGGGAATGTCAACGCATCCGGAAATAAACGATTGATCTCTATCAAAAGACCTGCTAAAGCCCCAAACCATAGAGTGCTTAGTACCGGTGCCACGGAAAGATATGTTTTTAGATCTCGCATTTTTTAAATCCTCCTTCTTTATTCTTTTTATTTATTGTATTATTTATTGTAATGCCTAATGTTAATACATATATGATCCGATATAATATATATGTAAGTAGTTAAGGACCACTTGTATTTTGTACACGGAATTCCTAATTCAAGTGAAATCTACAATGATTCGGTAGATAAGATTTTTTCTTTTCTTAAAAACCGAAAAAGACGTCCCTTCAACTGAGCATTACTAAAAAATATTCCCTTTTTTGAATTTATTTTTTACGATGGGTTTCATATTCATGTGTATATAAGCCTTCTACTATTATTATATGTTACATGAGAATAAAAAAAGAAATGGCAAGATAACTTGGATATATCAATGGAGAAAATACCTGGGATTTTGAAAACAAGACAGGGGATTCTATAAAAAATGACACTGTAGACCAATTGAAAGGGATGTAGCGCAGCTTGGTAGCGCGTTTGTTTTGGGTACAAAATGTCACGGGTTCAAATCCTGTCATCCCTACTATTACTTCTCGTCTGAGCAGTAACGAGGGATTTATTGAAATCGATTAAAATCAGGCATACATAATCTTTTTTATTATATCATATTCTATATGATAGTCTTATACATACAAGATGGATTCCGGGTTATAAAAAAATCCTCTTCTTTTTTTTAGTTTTAGCTAGTGTGATAATGATAAGAAGATAAGAAAAGCGCTCTTAGTTCAGTTCGGTAGAACGTGGGTCTCCAAAGCCGATATCGTGGGTTCAAATCCTACAGAGCGTGATTCCACATTCTTGGTTAAAGTTAGTCCCAAAATTACAATTAAATAATTGACCAGTAATCTTAATTTGACCTCCTTTGGATTAAAGAAAAGGGAGTCAATTAAAGATGTTAATTAATTTAATCAAAGATCCAGTCTACTTGCGTCTGCACGTCTGTATTGTAAATATGCAGTTACAAATAATCCAGCTAAAGTAATAGGAATTAGACCTAAGACAATTCCAAATAGAAAAACTTCAATCATTTCAATTTTTTTGAAAGGGAAAAAGGAGAGGTAATATCTATCCTACATATTAATCCGCATTGCCCCATGAATCTCAATGACCACTAATTGGAAATTAACTCTCTAAGGAAATATAGAGTCTATCAATACCACAGAAGATTTCTTTTTATGCGTTGTGTTCATTCAATTAATTTCAAATAAGTCGTATCTTGGTCAGACCAATAAGAGAGCTGAGGTTATAGTTAAAGCTGCTAGTAGAAAACCGAAATAACTAGTTATAGTAAGCATGAAGATGAAGGAGCTAAATGAAATGTGTTCTTTTTATACATATGTTTGAAAGCACTTCCCTAATTTCAATATACGAAGATAAGCAAAAATACCAATTCAAATGAAAGATAAGTTCAATTGATAGTTGTTAATTCATCAATCATTATAGACAGGATTTAACAAAAACATAGAGTAGGGAGGTAGAAAAAGAGTCAATTAATCATTTGTAATGTCTACCTGTCCCTTAATTTCGAATCAAGTGATTCATTAGATAATTCTTGAGTAGACTAATATTAAAATAATAAAATAGTAAAAAATTCGAATCCTTATAGAACAAAATTTGAAAATCATTTATCTTTTCTTTTGATCTTTTTTTTAATCGTATCGAATCTATTTTTCGATTTTTAGAATAAAAAGTGACCTTATAACAATAACACCTTTTTTTCCTTGTCATTTGAGATATTATGTGAATGAATCTACTCCTGAATTTAATGAGTAAAAATAGAAAATAAATAAAGTAAAAATAACAAAGGTATCGTACAACTGATCAAATCACTCACGAAAATCAAATCTTTATTTTTGTCAACTCATTCTAAGACTATTAATTCCTATAATTTTCTTTCTTTTCCTAGGTTCTACATTTTTTTCCATATTTATTAGGAAATAAAATTGTCTTTTCATATCATAAATTCCCATCCTCGCAGCTAGTTCCAGAAAGAACTTTCGATCGAATACAAGAAAACAATGTGTGCATCACGAATACTGATTATTTCAATTCTATTTTTTTGTTGTTCTCTTTTTTTTCAATACTATCCCCCTTTTACTTGGTACTCTACGAAAGCAATTCCTCTTAAAATGTAAAATGAAAAAAAAGATTCCAACAAAAAACTTTTCTACAGTTAAAAGCTTATATCTTTGAAAAAGGAGATTTCTCAATTTCGCATCGAATTGAATTGTGGAAAAATGGAGAAAGAAACCTTATAGAAATTGGAGAAATTCGATATTGAATAATACATGCATGATTCTACATCGACAAGCAACAAGAAAAGAATAAAGAAATTATCAGTACTTCATTTTTTCATACTGATTCAAATTGCGTTGCTGTGTCAGAATAAGGATAGCTATGCTGATTCGGTATACTCGAAAAACACCCTTGGTACAATATTGACGATCTAACAAGGATGGAACTTCAGTGAATTTCCATTTACTGATATCATCTTTTATGGAATCGATCCCCCTTTAACTGTACAAGAATATGTGGAGCTCAGCATGTCTGGAAGCACAGGAGAACGTTCTTTTGCTGATATTATTACCAGTATTCGATACTGGGTTATTCATAGTATTACTATACCTTCCCTATTCATTCAGTTGGTTATTCGTCAGCACAGGTTTAGCTTATGATGTGTTTGGAAGCCCTCGTCCAAACGAAGATATTTTACAGAGAGCCGACAAGAATTCCCATTAATAAGCCGTTTTGACCCTTTGGAACAACTCGATGAATTTAGTAGATCTTTTTAGGAGGACCCAATGACCATAGATCGAACCTATCAATTTTTGAGTGCGATGGTTAGCTGTTCATGGACTAGCTGTACCTACCGTTTCTTTTTAGGGTCAATATCAGCAATGCAGTTCATCAGCGATAAGCCTAATAAAAATTATAGAGCTACGACACAATCAAATCCGAACAACAAAAATGTTGAATTGAATCGTACCAGTCTCTACTGGGGTTATTACTCATTTTGTACTTGCTGTTTATTTTCCAATTATTTCTTCAATTAAGAGAAAGAAAAAAGAATAGTATAATACTAAATCATAATAAGAATTATCTTAACCCATTCGGAAGGATCGCATCTCATATTATCTATGGCTGTTTATGTCTTTAGCATGACAACTTTGATGAAAGAAATGGTGGAGGAAGCGGGATAAATGGCCGATACTACTGGAAGGATTCCTCTTTTTGGATAATAGGTACTGTAACTGGTATTCTTGTGATTGGTTTTAATAGGTATTTTTCTTTTATGGTTCATACTCCGGGTTGGTTCATCTGTAATAATCTAATAATAAGATGAACTAAGTTGGAGTTTATGAAAGCAAGAAGGCAAGGGATCCTTCTTAAAGCTTTCTGTATTTTTATTAGTCTAAATAAAAAATAAATAACTTTCCCGATTTTGAAAAAAAAACTTCATTTCATTTTTTTTTCCTGATAATGTTTTGAAAATCTCATTAATTGATTTAGAACATCTCTTATTCGCTGATAGTATCTTATCTATCTTTCAAAGTTCGAAGAAGAAGGAGTCGCTCGATTTGATTTTCTGAATGACACAATTACAATATATATTTCTATCAATCAGATATTATCCAAAGCAAATCCTTTTCGAATAGATCATACTCTACTCTATTTAGTATCTCATCAAAAGTTGAATTTTTTTCTAAGTTCATTAGAATAAGTTCTATTTTATCAAAAGATTTCCCTCTATTTTTTTGTTTGTTCCTTTCTGCTTTATATATGTATGTAATAAATATAAAGTAGGGGTTTGATAAACCTGGAAAAATATAAACTAAAGATAGTAATCTTTTACTAACGGGATCAAAAACCGGTTTTCTTTGACACAAGAAAGGAATGCAGAAAATTCCTTTCTTGTGTCAAAGATGAAAGAAGAGGCGAATAATCCTTTGTTTTCTATTCTCCACTTACTTATTTTATGTTTAGTATCAGTGAAATTTTCGGTTGATTTATTTCTATTAGAATAGAAAACGATTGATCCATTCTATAACATTTCAATCTCACAAAGTGACCTAGTGACACCGCTCGAATTTGGCTTAAAAAAGAAGGATAAAGTAAAATAATCTTTTTCACAATATACATACTATGACTAGTAATGCAGTACAAATAATTCCCGATATCGACATCTGGAATAGAAACAAGCAAAAAGCTTTTCATAATTTTTAATCATACATAATATAATTGAATTGTCAAAACAAAAATTTGATTCTTTTTGCGAATTTGATATTGGAAATCCGCGAATCTAGAAATTCATTTCGGACAATTGAACCTTCTCAAACTGTTTCTTCTTAAGAACCAAAATATTTGTGCCAAAATAACAGATGCCAAGAAGAACAAAAGGAGCCTTGGACACGGAATGGATCTTGAAGTACTATTTCCGCATCTCCGTGACCAAATCCACCCACGTGGGATTACTCGTTAATGGCTGATCAAGTTTGATAGATTCGCCTTCGGAAACAAGAAGTTCTGGCCCTGGTGGAATAATATCAACCGCTTGACGTTCGTCAACGCATCCGATATGGTTATTTCGTACCCCCCTTTTTCTTTTCGTATGATTTTACTTACTACACCAGCCACTATAGCATTATAAACTGTATTGTTACTCTTGCTCCCATCAGGATAAATCTGACCCCTTCCTCTGTTCCCGCCTACATATATGGGATATTTTAAGAAGTGAACATCTTTATTAGTAGCGGGGTCCGGGGAAAGAATAGGAAAGGTGACTTCACTATATTTCTGACCAGAAACAGGACCTATCACAAGAATATTTTTTTTATTGGGGCGATAGCTCTGAAAAGACAGATTGCCTATCTTTTCTTTCATCTCGGGCGAAATACGATCGGAGGCGTAATTCAAATCCCTCAGGTAAAGCTAAGAACCAGCCCCCACATTTCAAGCCTCCCCTTTTACCATTAGCAAGAACTTGTTTAACATATCTTAAAGAATTCGAACAACTGCTTCAAATACAGTATCAGGAAGTACCGCTTGCGGAACCTCAATATCCACGGGCTTATTAGCTAAATGGCAATTGGCTGCCACAATACGTCCGGTCGCTTCTCGCGGATTTTCATAACCCTGCTGTGCAAAAATGGGATATGCATTTGAAATGGATGTCCGAGCTATGATATATATCATCAGCGATACGGAAATAGATCGAATAATCTCTTTCTTTATCAGAAAAGGTTTTTTAGTTTGCATGGTCCAATCATTGATCCCGAAAATTTCTACAATAAAATTAGGTAGGTCCTTGCCTGGTTCCCTATCCACAATTCTGCTATTTACTTTATTGAAATCATTTTACTGGAATATAAGAGTAGGAGAAATCCCTGTAGGGTAGAAAGAGTAAGTACGTCTTAAAATGGAAATGCTTTGTATGTACCTTATGTTACAAAGTAACAAATATTCTAGTTAGATCAGTCATTCATTGAATGATAAATCACTACAAGTGATGGAGATATACGATTTAAATAACAGAAGATCCAATATTTAAAAATTTATCAGAATGACTGGAAAAGTAGAAACAAGACCCGATATAATTTGATCGTTGTGAGCAAATCCAAAATCTTTGTAGACATAGCCAATCGTAGTTCCCAACCATGGGGCGAATGGAATCCGATACATAAATCAGTTAATAAAAAAAAAAGCTTTTATTGTGTCACTTAACTTAAGTTATATAGGAATTCCTTGAACCCAAGAGTTAAGAATAGCAAGTTCTTCATTACCAGAATAGAATAACCACTTAAAATAATGAAAGAGGTTATATTTGTCGATAAGTGCAAAATCATATGGATATGATCCTCATTGTGCATCTTGATCAATTGGATCGTTTCTTTGTGGATTCCTATACGAAGTGTTTGTAGATGTGTTTAGGTATTCTTTTATCATTTCGTCCAAATGCAAGAGTTCTTCCAATTCGATGAATTTTCTAGAATACTCTTTTCTTGAATATCAGTCAAAAAAGTTTCGGATTGCCTAGTATTCCACCGATTAGTAATCCAAAATTCAAGACTTTTATTAAATGAGAGGGAATCCACCAGGGCAAAAATACTATAGATTAAGATATAGAAGAGGAAGAAATGCTTTCTTTTTTTACCATTTTTCATCTTTTGAATTGTTATTCAATGAATCCACCTCATTTTTGAATCTGTGATCTACTATTTCTATTAACCCTAAGTTCTATTACAGGGCATCGGACCTATGAATCTATTCCTGTTTTTATTTTGTGATTCAGTAGTTAGTCCTTGAATTTGAAGAATACAGAGAAATAGAATAAGCCCGTTTCAAATGAAGAAATAAGAAAAAATCTTGTTTCCAGATACCTCAAGTGAATTGATCAAATTCGAAGCCCTTTTCGATAAATACTTGAAGAGAACCAATTCAAGCAAGTAATGAATAGCAAGTAATGAATATTGTTTCAAGCAAGTAATGAATATTATTCAGATTTTAAGCCAAAAGAACTCCCTTTGTCTTTTCTATCGAAAAATCTTTCGAAAAAAAATAGCCGGCTACACAGTTTCTAGTCCAGGAAAAATGGAGATTTATTAAGAATATTGTGATCTACCGATCATAAATTCAAAACCTAATGTAATGATCAAAAATGAGTGGCAAAACAAGACAGAAAAAGTTATCCTTATAAGAGATCCAAGCAATCTTTTGTTTGATCATTAAGAAAAAGAAAAGATAAAAAAAAGAAAAGTCGATTGACAAAAGAAAGGGAAGAATTTCCAAGATATGATCTATTTTATCTAACCTATCAATTCATATTGAAAATAAAAGAGAAATCCTTTATTCGAAAATGTTTTGATATACGAGATGAATCTATTATTTTATTTCGATTTATTACTTTTACTTGTTTTTTAGTAAATTGAGTTGAAGTCGATTTTCCATACGCATAAATTCTTTTTTATGCATACAAAAAAAATTTCGTTTTATGGATGTTTCCATATACGTATACTTTGGCTCGAATGAACGTTCTGAAAAAATTTTGTTAAGCTATGCTATGCTGAAGAAAGAACAGAGAATTCTTGAATTTTTTCCCTGCCGCTGGGAAGAAAATTTCTTCTTCAGTTCAAGTTCATTTCAAAAATACTTCAATCGGTACGCGCAAGAAATAAGAGGCCAATTCGGCGGCTTTTTGCTCAATTTCACGCGGAGTCAAATTCTCATCAGTACGCGTCAAGACGGCCCCTGTCCTTTGATTTCCATATAAAGGACACGACGAGCAGAAATACCCTCTTTAACTTCGATTCGGATGGACTGAATATCTTTCATACGAAATCGTAGAAAGATGCGACGATTTTGCCAGGAAATCCCCAACGAAAATACACACTATTCCTTCTTTTCTATCGAATCGATCATAGCCACTACCTACATTCCACGAGATTGTGCACCACAAATAGGAACTAATAAAAGACCTGCGATACCGTGAAAGACATCACGATCCCTTGGAAAAAAAGAATTTGTTGAGACGGAACTAAAGATATCAAATTCTTACCGAGATAACTGGAAGATCCAACTAATACAAATCCTAGTGGAACCTAAAAAAGGGATAAAGGCCCAGCAAGAAATTACTTATTTTCGAGACCTATAAGTTCTATCCATATATGTTCTGATCGACAACTCATACTGAATCCAGTTGCATTTTATTGGAATTGAGAAAATAGTCCAAATGAATTTGACTTTCGTTTTGTTTCCAGTAACTCTCATCAACTAGTGTCATTCAGATGTAAGCCTAACTGGGAGTAATTCATCTAATTGGTTAAGATCAAATTGGTTAGATCAAATTGGTTAGGTCTAAAATAAGAATATCCCTTTTATATGATCTCCTATAGATATCCACATATAGATACATTGACTTTCCATTTCCTACATCCACCTCGATTCCGATCTATTTGAAAATGGCTATAATTTATTTACCTATATATTTACGCATACATAAAAGCTATGTTCGAGGAAACTGCCATATTCTACTAAATAGATATCTGTGTTATCTATATCTAAGTCTTGAAAAAAAAAATAGATAAGATTTGCACCTATCGAATCTAAAAAATCTTGTTTTTGAACATGAAGAGATAAAGAAGCCATTGCAATTGCCGGAAATACTAGGCCCACTAAAGGCACAAAGAAAGAAGGGTAAGTTGTTAAAAATTATCATAGAATGGGTACCCTCGATTTAATATTTGTACCTGTTATTGTTAGAAAGATACCTTAGAATAATTATAATTCGTATATAATTATATTGAGTATATCGAAGTGACTATATATATTAAATAATAAGTGTAAGGAATGGATAATTAAATAAATGAGACATTCTTCTTTATACATGAAATTGAAATATATATGATAATCTATTTATTCTTGTCTTCAAATTCGAATTGAATTCGAATTTTTATTTTATTTAAAATAAAAAAGAAAGAGGTTTCTTACAAATTCACGAAGGGGATAAAATTCAATCCAACAACAGGATTCTTAGTAAAAATAGAGATTCTCCGGAAGATATAGTAGAAAGAAAAAGATGCTCTATATCTATCTTTTCTATATTTGAATTATATATACTATACATACAAAGCAAGAAGGAAAGATGACCTTCAGTTTTATTTTATTTGCCTTGCCCAATTTGAATTTTGAAGAAGGAACCATTTTTTTTATCTTTTGCTAGAGGAGTTTCCTAATTAATAATCAGGAATATCATTGAAAAAAAAATTATCGCACGATTCTTTCTACAATTTACAATTAAATATTATGATTATGTCACAAGAAAAAGAAAGTCTTCTTTAGAATTTTACTTTGATTCCGATAAACTACCTAATTGTTCGCTACAAATACAAAAATGTAACTAAATAAAAATAAAAATAATTTGACTTAAGGCTCCACTTAACTTACTAATGAATTTTAATTCAAAGGAAAAAGCGTGAAGCTTAAATAACTCACTCAGAACACCCTTTAAAGGATTACGTGGTACGATTGGATCGAATAAGCCCTTATGGAATAAATATTCAGCCGCTTGTGAACCTTCAGAGTACTATCTTATTCAATGTTTGTTCAATTACTCTTTTACCTGCGAATGCAATGTAAGCATTAGGTTCAGCAATAATATCCCCCAACATCCCAAAACTATACGTTACCCACCAGTAGTAGGAGATGTAAGGTTGATACATAAGAATAACTTTTTATGGGATTGATAATCATATAAAGCAGCAGATATTTTAGCCATTTGCATCAAGCTCAAGCTTCCTTCTTATACGTGCTCCTCCGGAGCACACACTAGAATCAGAGGTAAGTGATTGGTAGCATACTCGATCAAACGGGTGATTTTCTCGCCTACTACGGATTGCCTGCTACCCCCATAAACTGAAAATCCATAACTCCAATTGCTGGGAATACCGTTTAGTCGACCTGTGCCCTGTTTGAACAGCATCGGTTAATCCTGTCTTTCTTTGATAAGAATCATACGATCTTCCTGGGTTTCCTCCTCCGAATGAAATTCAATAGGATCCAGAAGAAAACCATGTCTTCATCCATAGGATCCCAAGTACCTGGATCAGTGAAAGTTCGATTTGATCTGAACTACTCATTTTCAAATGATATCACATTGGTCACAAATATTCATTTGGACTTCAAAAGTTTCTTATAATTTAATCCATAACAATTTTCGCATTGAACCCACAAATGCCTGTATTTTTTGGAGTCAAATCCGAAATCAGTAAATTTTCTCTTCGAGTGAAATCAATACCATTCCTGCTAGTTCTTATACTGGAGCTCCCCTTTCATTACTATTTCTACTTTCACCATAAATGTAACTCAAGAAATGTAACTGTCACTGGAATTGTCACTACTACTTAAAATGGAACTCTCAATACAGATTTGAGAACCAAGATAAGGTTAATGCAACTAGTAATGTGATTATTCCAACTGTATTTAGTATCATACATGGAACGATCACAGGGCGGATCATCATTCTTAGATCCATTCTTCAGATAAGCATAAAGTCCGATAACTAAAAAAAGAACTTTCTCGTTCACTCAGTAAAGAAGGATCATTGTCAATCTCAAAATTTGATTAGTAATATCAAAATATATGAATAAATATTCCTAACCTATCTCGAGCTAAAGGTGTCATCAGAGATAAAATTACGAACGTCCCACAGCATACACGAAATGGTAGCATTACTGTAACTAGAACTTTCACTCCAACTCTGGAATCTTTTATCGTATCGTTTCTAACCGGATCTTCACTTGCTAGTTTTCAATAGGATTACCAAACCTATCAATTGATTTATAGCCCACACCTGTATTCTAATTTTCCTTTATACAACATCGAATTGAACCACCATTTTCCATAGAACTTTCTTACCCTATTTACGTGAAAATACAATAGATGAATAGTCATTCATTGAAAAATCATTTGAATATTCCATTTTCTATCGGAATAAGCATAGAGATCCAATCACTAGATCATTAATAATAAAATAAGGAATGAGTATTGAAAAAAAGGATTTTCTTTTTGTTTGTGAGAACAAGGAGTATTACTTTTTGCTATAGTTATATATGATGGAACTCTTTTATTTTTATTATAGAATATTCTAAATTATTTTTTTATTTGGAGAATTGAAATAGCGATTTCCTTCCTTCATCTTGTGTCAAATTCGCCTCGAAAAAAAGAAATTTTGTTTCTCTTTTATCAATAACTTTTTCGTAAAATCTCGTCTATTCCAACACGGAACGAAAAGGACAATATACAGGATGGGTAGAAGGGGTTGTGATACTTGACTCCATTCATGATCCGAAACTAAAGGTTAAAGAATACACCAATCCTAAAGATCCATAAGATTAATTGTGGATCCAACACAGCAAACAAGAGCAAACAATAGAAGCATTTGAATTGTTTATTTGGTTATGTTTTGTTATCTTGTATATCTAGATAAATATATCTAGATATGAGATAGATAGATAAATAGAATCTTTGTATTCGGCTCAATCCTTTTAGTAAAAGATTGGGCCGAGTTTGAATTACAATTCAATTAAGAGAACGAACGGTAATTATTGGATTACAAAGTATCCATTGCTTCAATTCAAATTTGATCTCTTTCCATACTTCACAAGCAGCTAGTTCAGGACTCCATTTGCTAGCCTCACGGATAATTTCATTGCCCTCACGAGCAAGATCACGTCCCTCATTACGAGCTTGTACGCATGCTTCTAGAGCTACTCGATTAGCTTTACGGCACCCGGTGCATTTCCCCAAGGGTGTCCTAAAGTTCCTCCGCCAGGTGTAGTACGGAATCATCTCCAAAGATCTCCGGTCAGAGCAGGCATATGCCCAAAACGTGAATACCCCAGAAGCTACGGGCAGAACACCTGGTAGAGGCCAATCTTGGTGGAAATAAATACCGCAGCTTCGATCTTTTTCAATAAAATCATCACGTAGTAAATCAACAAAGTTAAGTAATGTCTCTTTCTCCTTCAAGTTTACCTACTACAGTACCAGCGTGAATATGATCTCCACCAGACATACGTAAGGCTTTAGCTAGTACCCTAAAGTGCATGCCATGGATTTTTCTGTCTATCAATAACTGCATGCATTGCACGATGGATGTGAAGAAGTAGACCATTATCTCGGCAATAATGAGCCAAGCTAGTATTTGCAGTGAATCCCCTGTTAAGTAGTCATGCACATTACGATAGAACTCCCAATTCTCTGGCAAATACAGCCCCTTTTCATCATTTCTTCGCATGTACCTGCAGTAGCATTCCAAATAATGCCCTTTGATTTCCTGTTTCAGCCTGTGATTTAAAAATTGCTTCGGCACAAAATAGAAACGGTCTCTCCAACATAAATGGTTGTGAGTTCACGTTCTCATCATCTTTCGTAAATCCAAGTCCACCACGAAGACATTCATAAACTGCTCTACCGTAGTTCTTAGCGGATAACCCCAATTTCGGTTTAATAGTACATCCCAATAGAGGACGCCCATGTTGTTCAATTTATCTCTCTCGCTTGGATGCCATGGGAAAGGGCAGAAAGTTTTCGTATAAAGTAGGGATTCGCAGATCCAGACGGCGTAAAGCGCGCAGGGCTTTGAACCCCCAAATACATTACCACAATAGAGTAAACATATTAGTAACAGAACCTTCTTCAAAAAGGTCTAAAGGGTAAGCTACATAACATATATATTGATTTTCTTCTCCAGCAACAGGCTCGATGTGGTAGCATCTTCCTTTATAACGATCAAGGCTGGTAAGCCCATCGGTCCACACAGTTGTCCATGTACCAGTAGAAGATTCAGCAGCTACCGCAGCCCCTGCTTCCTCAACAGGAACTCCAGGTTGAGGAGTTACTCGGAATGCTGCCAAAGATATCAGTATCTTTGGTTTCATAGTCAAGGAGTATAATAAGTCAGTTTATAATCTTTAACACCAGCTTTGAATCCAACACTTGCTTTAGTCTCTGTTTGTGGTGACATAAGTCCTCCCTACAACTCATGAATTAAGAATTCTCACAACAACAAGGTCTACTCGACAGAAATTCGGAGTTAATGAAGAAAGCTTTCACGAAATCTTTCACAAAATCATCAACAAATATTATCAACTAATCATAATGGTTCTTTTATTATACATAGTATTTGATTCGCAAATACATCATTATTGTATACTCTTTCATATGTATGGCGCAACCCAATTCTTGTTTTTGAAATTTAGAATCCTTACTTTTTTTGAATCAAAATAGCATAAAATGGCATATTGAAATAATAAATTTACTCTTGACAGTGATATGTGTTGTATATGTAAATCCTAGATATGAAAATACCAGAGAATTTTATCCATGAAAAAGGAAAGGGTATAGGTATAAAAAAGAATAGACTGGGCATATAAGGCTCTGCTGAAAAAGAGAAAAATAAGGCCCAATGAGATCAAAATAATGAATTGTAAATAGAGTTCAGGTTCGAATTCCTGGAGTAATATGGAATTTGTTGTTATAATGATAGACAAATCAAATTAAGGACTTTCCTCAAGCTCAAGATTTTTTTATTCATCCACTTGATCTTGATATTTTGAAAATAGGTTGGTTGAACTTGAAAATTCACTCGTTGAAATTGAATAAGTAAACAAAATCGAATTGGATTCGGTTGGATGGTACCAATTAAATCGAGTAACAATTACCATTCTTATTAGATTAACCGATCCAACTTGCTATCGAACATTTTTTTTGGATTCGACAATTTTCGCAAAATTTCAATATATTTCACTTTTATTATTATGAGAATCAATCCTACTACTTCGGGTCCTGGGTTTCACACTTGAAAAAAAACCTGGGACGTATCTCTCAAATCATTGGTCCGGTACTCGATGTAGCCTTTCCCCCGGGCAAGATGCCTAATATTTATAACGCTCTGTTAGTTAAAGGTCGAAGATACTATCGGTCAAAAGAAATTAATGTGACTTGTGAAGGTACAGCAATTATTAAAATAATCCAGTTAGAGCTGTAGCTATGAGTGCTACAGATGGTCTAATGAGAGGAATGGAAGTGATTGACACAGGAGCTCCTCTAAATTGTTCCAGTCGGCGGAGCGACTCTCGAATTTTCAACGTGCTTGGAGAGCCTGTTGATGATTTAGACCTGTAGATACTCGTACAACATCTCTATTCATAGATCTGCGCCCCGCCTTTATCAGTTAGATACAAAATTATCTATTTTTGAAACAGAAGGAATTAAAGTAGTAGATCTTTAGCCCTTATCGGCGTGGAGGAAAAATAGGACTATTCCGGGGCTGGAGTGGGTAAAACAGTACTCATTATGGAATTGATCAACAACATTGCTAAAGCTCATGGGGGTATCCGTATTTGGAGGAGTAGGTGAACGTACTCGTGAAGAGAAATGTCTTTACATGGAAATGAAAGAATCTGGAGTAATTAATGAACAAAATATTGCAGAATCTAAAGGTGGCTCTAGTCTACGGTCAGATGAATGAACCCCGGGCTCGCAAAGAGAGTTGGTTTGACTGCCCTAACTATGGCGGAATATTTCCGAGATGTTAATGAACAAGACGTACTTCTATTTATCGACAATATCTTCCGTTTCGTCCAAGCAGGATCTGAAAGTATCCGCCTTATTGGGTAGAATGCCTTCCACCATGGGTTATCAACCTACCCTTAGTACCGAAATAGGTACTTTAAAGAACGTTACTTCTACCAAAGAGGGATCCATAACTTCTATTCAAGCAGTTTATGTACACTGCGGACGATTTAACCGTATGCTCCTGCCATGACATTTGCACATTTAGATGCTACGACCGTACTATCAAGAGGATTAAAGCTGCTAAGGTATCTATCAACAGTAGATCCTTTAGATTCAACATCAACTATGCTCAACCTCGAATCGTTGGTAGGTAACGATTAGAAACTGCACACCAAAGTTAACAAGCACAGCATTTAAAAAGACTTCAGGACATTATAGCTATCCCAGGTTGGACGAATTATCTGAGGGGATCGCTTAACCGTAGGAAAGCACGAAAAAATTGAAGCGTTTCTTATCCAACCCTTTTTCATGTAGCAGAAGTATTTACCGGTTCCCGGAAATGTGTTAAGTCTAGCAGAAACAATTAGAAGGTTTAAATTGATCATTTCCGGAGAATTAAGTGGTCTTCCTGAACAAGCCTTTTATTTGGTGAGTAACATCGATGAAGCTACTGCAGAAAGCACGAACTTAGAAATGGAGGAGTAAATTGAAGAAATGACCTTAAATCTTTGTGTACTAACCCCTAATCGAATTGTTTGGGATTCAGAGAAGTGAAAGAAATCATTTATCTACTAATACTGGACAAATTGGCGTATTGCCAAATCACGCGCCTATTGCCACGGCTGGTGAATCTAGGTATTTGAGAATACGCCTTAACGACCAATGGTTAACAGTAGCTCTGATGGGTGGTTTGCTTTAGAATAGGCAATAATGAGATCACTATTTTAGTAAATGACGCGGAAAAGGGTAGTGATATTGATCCACAAGAAGCTCAGGAAACTCTTGAACTAGCAGAAGCTAACCTTAAAAAGCTGAAGGTAGAGACAAACAATTGAAGGCAAATCTAGCTCTCAGACGAGCTAGGACACGAGTCGGGCTATCAATGCAATTTTCATAATTAGTTGGTATACGACAATCAAAGGAACTTCGATAGAAACAGAGGTTCTGTTTATACACCCCCTTTTTTTTTCTGTCGATTGAATACAATATTCAATACAATTCAAAAAAATCAAGTGGAATGGATGGATTCTTATGCAATGAAAAAATATTCAATTCAAAAATGAATTGAATATAGAATAGATGGAAAAGATACAAAATCAATAAGAAGGTGGTCAAACTTATTAGATACCATGGCTCTGGTATCTAATAAGTTCTACCTACTATTGGTTTGAACCAATGACTCCCATAAGTAGCAAGCAATACTCCTAACCACTGAGTTAAGTAGGTCATTTATCATCAAAGAAAAACAAAAAGAACTCATCCATCGATGAATTATAAATCCAATATTACTTCTAAGCAATACCAATCAAACTGGGAGATATGTGGTTGAATCATGTAATATTCATCTTGACAAGAAATTATCTACATAATATGATAAAATATGTATCATAAACACAAGGCTATAGCTCAGTTAGGTAGAGCACCTCGTTTACCGTGCATAAATGTTTTTCAGAAAGTCCATCACATCATGTAATCAAAGAATTTATCTTATTGAGAAACCCATGTCTTACTCCATAAGTTTTAGGAACAAAACAAGAGAACAATAGCCTGACAAAAGGTTCTCCGGTTCGATTCCGGTGCCCATTTCAGTTAAGCACTAAATAGAACCTATCCTTGATTTGAGATAATGATAAAATTGAATACCCAGTATATTCAATGCTAGGCTTATAATGGTATAAGGACCTCAAAAATTCTCTTTTCTCTATGAACTTTAAGGTGTATGAAGTTTCATGTTGGTTCTTTAAAGCAGGGCCGATAGAGACTCCATTTAACTTAGGTTAATCTCGGCAAAAGCAGACCTACGTCAAGATAGCCCTTCTTTGAAACACTTTAGTGGTGCTCCTGGTCGAAACCAAAATAATGAATCAGAGCACATGGAGCCATCTCCTTATTGGCAAGAAAAAGATGGCAGACTTTGTTATTTCGATCAGTTAATGAAAGAGCCCAATGCAAAAAAAAGAGGCATGTTGGGTCTTTGAACCAGTTCGAATCATTTTGATAATAATAAGTTTGATCTGTTTTACCGAGAAAGAGTCTACAGTTCGAGTCCGTATAGCCCCTAATATAACTAATATTATGGTTATTCTAGTTTGTTCTAACTAATAGAATAGTTTTAGATTACTAGTATATTAAATTAGAATAAATCCATTTTTTTAATATAAAAAAAAATCGATTTCCATTTCGAATATTTTTTGAATATTCGAATTTTGGATCCGAAGAAATAAAAATAAAAAATGCGCATTTTTTTTTATTTTGTTTAATTTCCTTTTTTCGTTATAAAAAATGCATCCGAAGCAGGTGAAAGCGAAAAGTTTTTTGTTTTTTTGTATAAGGGCACTATCTATTTATAACTACTCTATCTATATCGAAAAAAAAATCGAAGTAAGGTTAATGGAAATAGGATTCCAATTGATGAATATTTAAACGAGACATGCCACAGTTAACAAGCAGAAACTGAATAGGTCGATCCAAATGATTTATTTGATATTATGGATGACTTTACAATTAATTCCAATTAAATCGACTAAATTGAATCGACTAATCGGGTCCTATTTTTCACACTCATAGGGGTTCGTCTATGTTTCTGGCTTTTACGAATATGATATTTTCTGGGCGTTTCTAATAATGTCAAGTATTATTCCTATTTTGGCATTTCTAATTTTCCGGAATTTTAGCTTCATTTAGCAAAGGGCCGAGAAGAAACTTTCGAGTTATGAATCAGGTATAGAACCAATGGGCGATGTGATTACAATTTCGAATCCGTTATTATGTTTGCTCTAGTTTTTGTTGTTTTTGATGTTGAAACGGTTTTTCTTTCATCCTTGGGCAATGAGTTTCGATGTATTGGGGGTATCCGTATTTGTAAACTTTAATTTTCGTGCTTATCCTAATTGTTGGTTTAGTTTATGCATGGCGAAAGAGGAGCATTGGAATGGTCTTAGTTCTGAATATTCAGACAATAAAAAAGTAAAAAAAATAACATTGAGACAGTTATGAATTCCATAGAATTTCCCTTACTTGCTCGAACAACCCAAAATTCGATTATTTCAACTACATTAAATGATCTTTCAAATTGGTCAAAGGCTCTCCTAGTTTATGGCGCTTCTTTTATGGTACCAGTTGTTGCTTCATTGAATTTGCTTCATTAATAGGCTCACGATTCGACTTTGATCGTTATGGACTGGTACCAGATCAGAGTCCTGAACAGGCAGACCTCATTTTAACAGCCGGCACAGTAACAATGAAAATGGCTCCTTCTTTAGTGAGATTATATGAACAAATGCCTGAACTTAAAATATGTTATTGCTATGGGAGCATATACAATTACAGGGGATGTTCAGTACCGATTCGTATAGTACTGTTCGAGTCGATAAAGCTAATTCCTGTAGATGTCTATTTGTGAGCTGTCCGCCTAAACCAGAGACAGTTATAGATGCTATAACAAAACTTCGTAAGAAAATAGCTAGAGAAATCTATGAAGGCAGATTAGGTCTCAAGAAGAAAATCGGTGTTTTACTACCAATCACAAGTTTCATGTTGGACGCAGTATTCATACTGGAAATTAATCAAGTTGCTCTATCAATCACCATCTACTTCAGAGATACCTCCTGAAACATTTTTCAAATACAAAGTTCAGTATCTTCCCACGAATTAGTGAATTAGGTAGCATTCCTTTGTATGTATAGAATAACAAACAACAAATTAATCTTCTTATACAAATAAAAATACAAATCAAAATGCAGGAGATATAAAAGATGCAGGGTCGTTTGTCTGCTTGGCTAGTCAAAGCATGGACTAGTTCATAGATCTTTGGGCTTCGATTGTCAAGGAATAGAGACTTTGATAAAGCCTGAGAGTTGGCGTTCCATTGCTGTCATTTTATATGTATATGAACACAATTATCTATTTTCCCAATGTGCTTATGATGTAGCACCCGGTGGACTGTTAGCTGTGTGTATCATCTTACGAGAATAGAGTATGGTGTAGATCAACCGGAAGAGGTATGCATAAGTATTTGCCCCGAGGAGGAATCCTCGAATTCGTCTGTTTTCTGGATTTGGAAAAGTGCGGATTTTCAAGAACAGGAATCTTATGATATGTTGGGAATCTGTTATGATACTCATCCACGACTTAAACGTATCTTAATGCCTGAAACTTGGATAGGATGGCCCTTACGTAAGGATTATATTGCCCCTAATTTTTATGAAATACAAGATGCTCATTGAATGATAAGAAACTAATCCTCATTTCTATAACTCGGATATTTAAAGAGTATTTGTATGTTCTCTTCGAAATCAAACGGAGTAATTGAAGCATCATTCGTAATATGGATGTGCTAAATAAAAAAAGACAATACAATTAGGGATTCATTGAAATTCTCAATTTAGGTATACTTCTTTCTTTTTATTTGAATGAGCTGAGCCAATAGGATGGCGTTAAAAAGAGTTCCACATTATGAACTTTTTGTGCCGCACATAAGTTACACGCGCTCTAGAAGGCGCGTAGGAGAAGAATTAATAAATAGAATATGAAAATTAATAAATAGAATATGAAAAAATAACAAGAAATGAAAGGGATCGAATTCTATTTACTCTATCTCGAATCCATCTTAACTATTCCGTATTAACTCATGAGACTAGACTGGACCTTTGCTTGGTTTTTTCAAGCAACTAATTGAACCTTTCATATATGTATGAAGTATTCATATTTTGATTTTTTGAACGAGGAAGGAGACACAGTATGAAATGAACAAAAGAAATCAAAGAAGAGAAAAGATAATCTAATTTCGATATTTTACGTATAGTCACTTTTTATACTCTTTCTAGAAATTTTCCTCAGCTATAAAATAAAGGAATATAGTTCCAGATACCTAGATGGATAAGGATGTATCATGATCTATACTATTAATGAATATGTATGTCGATCCATATCAATTAAGTTGTAGATATCAATTAATTTATGGAATAGATACTCCATACAAATTAATCATGTGCCAGGAACCAATTTGAACTGGTGACACGAGGATTTTCAGTCCTCTGCTCTACCGACTGAAGCTATCGACCATTCCTTACACATCATCCTCATTTTACTAGATGACTTGGTTCTATGTCAATTAAAAAGACGAAAGGATTTAGAAAAAGTCTTATCAGACTCCAGAATTTTTTATTTTCAAAAAAAAACAGAATGAGATAAATCGTTAAGTTAAGGAGTCAAATGGTCCGGGATGAGGGACTTGAACCCTCCACGATTTTTTTTTTTTTTTAAAGTCGACGGATTTTCCTCTTACTCTAAATTTCATTGTTGACTCCCGGTATTTGACATGTAGAATGGGACTCTATCTTTATTCTCGTCCGATTAATCAGTTCTTTAAGATTTATCAGACCACGGAGGTAAATGATTTAATCAATGAATATTCGATTCTTTTCTTCAACTTAGAATTGATTCACAACAATTCTTTCCTTTTTCATATAAAAAATTCGCGTCGTCATTAATCATTTGAGATAGTGTTCAGTACGTATACGTATATACATAGGTTTATCCTTTCCTTTCTCAGGTTTCGAGAAAAGATTCTTTACCAACGCAACGTGGTCAACTCCATTTGTTAGAACAGCTCCCATTGAGTCTCTGCACCTATCCTATCCTTTTTATTCTCGCTTTGGACTTATTGTTTTGTTTAGTTTTCGTAAAACAGGATTTGGCTCAGGTTGCCCATCTTTAATTCAGGAGTTTCTCTGAATTTGAAAGTTGTCATAGTAGGTTTCCATACCAAGGCTCAATCCAATTAAGTCCATGAGCGTCTACCAATTTCACCATGTCCCTTTTTTATACTGAAATCCTGCATTTATTCGAATTAAATGCCGATTTTTTCTTTTTCTATATAAACTAGAAAAAGCGTTTCTTGTTCTTTAAATTTCTTCCCTATCTTCTTTAATCTCTATCAGAACCTCCATTTGATCCAATCAGAAATAATTCTATTTTTCTGTATCCTAATTCAATATAGATGGATATGATCTATATCATATAACATATCTATACCTCTTTTACTCTCATTTTTCTCGTGCAATTTGGAATACTCGAGGGTCGATTCTTTTTTTTCTGAATGACAACAGAGGAATGTCTCATTCATTATGGTTTTGGAATGCATTTCTCTTTGTATTGCATCTTTTCTTTTTCTTCTTATCTTATCCTTTCCTTCAGAGTGGAGTCGACCTTCTATAAGATAACTCAAAAAAAAAAGAAAATCGAAATTGGATATTGATTAAATTGTATTGTATATTTAATGCATTAATCATTTTATAATAGCTATAACGAATCAGTTCTTTCTATAAAAATGATTTCATTAATTCAAAAAATAGAACATAATTCGAATTATTTAATTCTATAAACTATATAAAAATATTAATTAATTTAGAGAAATATTATTTTATTATATATAACTAATAACTAATAATATTAGTTCGAAATACATATTATATTCTATTTTAATTTGAATTAGTAGTTAAATTAAAAATGACTATTCTAACGATTCAATTTCTATTTTCTAGAATGTAGAATAGATTCTAATCCGATTATTCTATATTCTATTTAGTATTTCGATTTGAGTTCAATTCTATTTATTCTATTTCGTTAGATTCTATTTCGAATTTTTATATAGATGATATAACGATAGAAATTAAATTAGTTAATAAAATATTAGTGATAATATAAAAAGTAATAGAGGTGAATTAGTAAAAAAAGAAAAAAATGTCATTTGATGCATTCAAAAATGAAAAAGAGAATCTTATTTCTTATTATCATTGTATTAAAATATTAAGTATTGATAAGCATATAATTGAGGAAATAGATCAAAATTCTATATCACTATGTGAATCCTTATCTTCTATACTATCCAATATTTATTAGATATTCTACTTTTCTATATTCAATATTCAATTCATATGAATCCATATTCATCATTCGTATGAATAGCTAATAATGAATAGTTCATATTAATAGAAAAGATCCCAAGAGTTTACTAAATTCCTATGCATGTACAATTTCTACTATTTTTGAGCCGCTTAGCTCGGGAGGTTAGAGCATCGCATTTGTAATGCGATGGTCATCGGTTCATTCCGATAGCCGGCTTTTTTCTATTTGTTTTTGATTTTTCACATGATTGGTCTTTTTGAAATCAAAGAACATTGAAAAAGGCTTTTTCCCCTTTTTTCAAAGGTCACTTTTTTTTTGCTTTTTCTTTTTATTCATTTATCATTTAATTTAGTTCAGTTTTATTTTAGGTTTATGAAATTTCAAAAATAAAAGTCTTTATGTCGCGTTACCGAGGCCTCGTTTCAAAAAAATACGCCGTCTTGGGGCTTTACCAGGACTAACTAGTAAGGCCTAGAGCCGGAGGCTTGATCTTAGAAACCAATCGCGCTCTGAAAAAATCTCAATATCGTATTCGTTTAGAAGAAAAACAAAATTGCGTTTTCATTATGGTCTTACAGAACGACAATTACTTAAATACGTTCATGCTCCACGGAAAAACAAAAGGGTCAACAGGTCGGGTTTTACTACAATTACTTGAAATGCGTTTGGATAACATCCTTTTCCGATTGGTATGGCTTTGGCTACTTCATAAGCTCCACCAATTAGTTAACCATAACATGTTACAGATTAACTGGCTGTAAATACTCGTGGAGTATGCAAGTTGTCGCTGCAAACCACGAGATATTATTACGGCGAGGAGTGATCAAAAATCGAGAGCTATGATTCAAAATTGGCTGATTCATCCCCCCTGAAAAGGAAGTGCAAAACATTTGACTCTTCACCCATTTCAATATAAAGTTAGTCAATCAAATAATCGATAGTAAATGGATCGGTTTGAAAATAAATGAATTGCTAGTCGTAGAATATTATTCTCGTCAGACTTAAAGCCTAACTAAAATAAGAAAGGTTCGGACAATTTGACCCTTTTCAGGTAAGTAAAAAAAGGACGTAAGATAAAGGGGATTATCAGGGATTTTCTCCATTAATGTATCATAATCAGTAGGGAGATTTCATCCATATCCCGCTCTTTCAATGTTGACCATAGAAATGAAATTTAGGAATATCAATCTATATCAAAGAAAGTTTTAACTTTTGGAATCAGGGTATACGTTGTTATTTGATACATTGTGGTTAGTAACATTGGTAAATTCCTTTAAGGTACGGAAAGAGAGTTAAACCCTCGGTAAACAAAAGCCTACATAGCAGTTCCAATGCTACGCCTTGAACCACTCAACCATCTCTCCTACATAATGATTATGTCCCAGCAACCGAATGAATAGCGGTCATTCATACTCGATTCTTAGATAGTTGCGGACAATCAATTAGAAAACGAAAAAAAGCTTTTCATCAAAAACCTTCCCGGTAGATAAAAATAATCTTTTTTGTGAAAATATGATATTTTTAAAGGAATTCAATCGATGAATTGTAAGGAATCAACTTCAGTCGGTCTATCTATTTTTTTTCGACTATGATTAATGGATACTTTTCGATCATGATTCTATTTGAGCTAGGATTCCATTTCCATAAAATTGAATTCAAAAATTCCTTTCGAGTTTTTAGATCTCTCAACCCCTTACACTCGGAGATTGATTAAAAATTCATAAATCATCCCATGAATTTTTTTTTATTGCATAGTGTATATCTGGTATGCACACAACACAAAATGGGCGTTTATTCTATTTTCATCATAGAATGATTATTTCGTTCTTTTTCCTCTTTTAGTCATAATTCAATCAAAACTCTAGTTATCTTAATCTATGTAGGACAAATTCTTTGATTCTTCCATTTCGATGGAATCAGATAGCTCCTATTCATTAATATACTACTCGATTTGTATGAAGATTTGCTTTATGCAAATCGAATATTTTATTTGGATGAAATCAATCGGATTTCAATATTTCTTTTATTGATTCCTATCAAAAAGAATTTGAGTAGAGGTCATATCTTTTTTATGAGTTTTTTTTTAATGGAGTCTGTTTTGTGTTATTTCGTACTATACAATTCCGTTGTTTGTAGGATCATTTTCTCACGAGGTAATGAAAAGAATTATAGAATGGATTGCTATCTATGCCTAGATCGAGGATAAATGGAGAATTTTATTGATAAGACCTTTTCAATTGTAGCCAATATCTTATTACGAATAATTCCGACAGCTTCAGGAGAAAAAGAGGCATTTACCTATTACAGAGAGATGGTGCGATTTGATTATTCTTTTTTTTAAATGTATCTTTTTCTATTTTATTTACGCTTTTCTTTCAGTCTTAGAAGAAGACGCACGATTCCGGATAGAAAGAAAAAAAGGTTATGCAAAAAATCTACGCTTTTTTGAAGGTGAAGTTTGTAAACAATTCGCTTCTGTCGTGTATCCCCGATTAATGCAGCCTCAGATGCTTCAATTGTCGATTCTAGTATTAGCGAAAGGTTACACCTACAGGTTATGTATGTGGGGTCAACCCTAATCCATTAGTACCCATAGGCAGCATAGGAGAAGAAGCACTACGTCTAGAAATCAACAACACGAAAACTTGGTTATGTTAACAATTATACTCCTTCCTTATCGAGACCGGAACTAAGAAGAATGGTTGGGCCAACAAACATCCATCTCGTTTGTATTTTGGATACCCGTATAACCATCGGAACTGTTGAAGTGACGAATTCCTGGAATTTAAGGGGCGTGGGGGACAAAGAAATTGTTGAAGTTACCATTTTTTTATCTAGTATCAACCCATTTGATGGTAAAAGATCTTTTGCAGGAAGGTTGGCTAGAGATTTCTTGTAAAACACTAGCCCCCGCTCAGTCAATAATGAGAATATTTCAATCTTTTTTGATACATGTATTATTCTCATTATGCACATAAGGAAGAGCCGTATGAGGTGAAAATCTCACGTACGGTTCTGGAACGAAGATTCTTTGGATCGAGCAACGACCGTAACGGATGTCGGCTCAATCCGAAGGAAATTATGCGGAAGCTTTACAGAATTATTATGAAGCTATGCGACTAGAAATTGATCCCTATGATCAGGAAGCTATATACTCTATAACATAGGCCTTATCACACAAGTAACGGAGAACATACGAAAGCTTTGGAATATTATTTTCCGGGCACTAGAACGAAACCATTTTTTTACCACAAGCTTTTAATAATATGGCTGTGATCTGTCATTGCGACTTCTCCACTAGAAGAAAAAAGGAAAGAAAAAGAGCGAATCCGCTAGTAAATAGAAAAAATTACTAGAAAAATAGGCTTTCTACATATGCATCGTCAAAAAACGATTTTTATCAGCTGTAGCAAAGAAAAGAAAGGAACTTCCATAAGTCAAATATGAAGAAATAGATATGCCTAGATACTTTATTCTATGGATAAAGGATCTAATTGATAAAAAGCACGTAAAGATCAATTAGTGAGGTTTTGGGCATTACAATAGAGAACTGTACTTACCTTATGTCATGATAGAAGATAAAGTTAGGAATCCATTTATGTAATAAAGTCGATCCCCTAAGGTATTGAAGCAGCAGTGTAGCATCAGATCCCAAAGATAGTAAGTCTTTTCTTTATTATGAAGAAAAGACTTTTTCGAAAAAGATTCTATATCAATTTCTCTATGAAACCGAGATAGTTACCTTTGAGAAAATTCTGGCAATAGTGGAAATGCCTATGCTTTATTCTTCTGAAGGTGGGAGAAAAGATAAAACTAAAGGATTCTTTTTTATTATTAATAAAAATTCAGTTTGAAACTCATGGAATTAACCTCTTTTGCTTTTGGTTAACCTGAGAAAAAAAATGGGACACCACAAAGAATTGAACGATGAGCCGTATGAGGTACAGAAACTCTCAGAGTACGGTTCTAAGGAAAATTGACCTATTCCGACCGGGGAAACGGAAAAGCCATTCGACAGGGGGATTTGAAATTGCGGAGGCTTGGTTCGATCAAGCCGCTGGTATAAGGAAACAAGCTATAGCGCTTACTCCTGGTAATTATGTTGAAGCGCAGAATTGGTTGAAGATCACGAGACGTTTCGAATAAGAGCACTCTTTTTTTATTTATTATTTTCGAATTCTATTTTTATGTTGAATTGTTTGTTGGCTTCATCAGTCAAATAAAAAGGATCATTTATCTAGTAAAAACAATCCAAGAATTTCATTATATCCTTTCTAAGATCATTTTCTATTTCATTTGGTATTTCGCGGGTATAAAGGATACGCAGATAAAGTAGAGAATATATATTTCTTTTTCTGCTATTAAAACGAACTTCCGAATAATTAAATATAGATGGAATATTTCATTAGTTTCATTAGTAATGAAATGACCAATACCTGTTCATGGAATTTAGGATAGAATATAGAATAATAATTAATATATTAATATAAATAATTAAAATAATAATTTATTAATATAAATAATTAAAATAATAATTAATATAATAATTAATATAAATAATTAATATATACATGTTCTCTCTAATGTAAGACATAAAGTAGCGACGTCTAGAAACTTTGATTGAGATATTAATAAATACACTTACACTAGGTTGCACAAAAAATGTTTTTTGCATCAATTTAAAGCCCGGAAAAGGTTGTAGAAGATTAAAAAGGTCCGTTGCGCGCCTCATGGCTATGTCATAATAAGGTCCGAACACTTTTTGAATCGACTTCCAGGTCATAATTGCTCTAGTGGACGCTAAATAAAATAGATGGGAAGATAGAAGAAAAAAAAAGAAACTAATTCGAAACATCTCATAGATTCATTAATTACTTGACTATTGGCAGGTTTCTTTGTATGTGTTGTCCGGAAAGAGGAGGACTCAATGATTATTCGTTCGCGGAACCAGAAGTCAAAATTTTGGTAGATAGGGATCCCATAAAAACTTCTTTCGAGGAATGGGCCAAACCGGTCATTTCTCAAGAACAATAATAAGAGCCCTGATTTACCGCTTGGATCTGGAACCTACATGCTGATGCTCACGATTTCGATAGCCATACCAATGATTTGGAGGAGAGATCTCTCGAAAAGTATTTAGTGCTCATTTGGCCAACTTTCCATTATCTTTCTTTGGCTGAGTGGCATGTATTTCCATGGTGCTCGTTTTTCAATTATGAAGCATGGCTAAGTGACCTACTCACATTGGACCTAGTGCCCAGGTGGTTTGGCCAATAGTGGGCCAGAAATATTGAATGGCGATGTGGGCGGGGGTTTCGAGGAATACAAATAACCTCTGGTTTTCAGATTTGGCGAGCATCGGGAATAACTAGTGAATTGCAACTCTATTGTACCACCAATTGGTGCATTAGTCTTTGCAGCCTTAATGCTTTTTTGCTGGTTTTCCATTATCACAAAGCTGCTCCAAAATTGGCCTGGTTCCAAGATGTAGAATCTATGTTGAATCACCATTTGCAGGGCTACTAGGACTTAGGTCTCTTTCTTAGGCGGGGCATCAAGTACATGTATCTTTACCAATTAACCAATTTCTAAACGCTGGAGTAGATCCTAAAGAGATCCCACTTCCTCGAATTTATCTTGAATCGGGATCTTTTGGCTCAACTTTATCCAGTTTTGCCGAGGAAGCAACCCCATTTTTTACCTTGAATTGGGCCAAAAATATGCGGAATTTCTTACTTTTCGTGGCGGATTAGATCCCAGTAACTGGGGGTCTATGGCTGACTGATATTGCTCATCATCATTTAGCTATTGCAATTCTTTCTTGATAGCAGGTCACATGTATAGGACCAACTGGGGCGTGGTCATGGCATAAAAGATATTTTAGGCTCATAAAGGTCCATTTACAGGCCAGGGCCATAAAGGCCTATACACGAGATCCTAACAACGTCATGGCATGCTCAATTATCTCTTAACCTAGCTATGTTGGGCTCTTTAACCATTGTTGTAGCTCACCATATGTATTCCATGCCCCCTTATCCATATCTAGCTACTGACTATGGTACACAACTGTCATTGTTCACACATCACATGTGGATTGGCGGGTTTCTCATAGTTGGTGCTGCCGCGCATGGCAGCTATTTTTATGGTAAATTATAGTCAACTACTCGATACAACGATCTATTAGATCGTGTCCTTAGGCATCGTGATGCAATCATATCACATCTCAACTGGGTATGTATATTTCTAGGCTTTCACAGTTTTGGTTTATATTCATAATGATACCATGAGCGCTTTAGGGCGACCCCAAGATATGTTTTCTGATGCCGCTATACAATTACAACCCGTCTTTGCTCAATGGATACAAAACACCCATGCTTTGGCGCCTGCTGCAACCGCCCCTGGTGCAACAGCAGCACCAGTTTGACTTGGGGAGGTGGTGATTTAGTGGCAGTAGGTGGCAAAGGAGTTGCTTTATTACTATTCCATTAGGAACCGCAGATTTTTTGTACATCCACATTCATGCATTTACGATTCATGTAACAGTATTGATACTCCTGAAAGGTGTTCTATTTGCTCGTAGCTCTCGTTTGATACCGGATAAAGCAAATCTTGGTTTTCGTTTCCCTTGTGATGGACCTGGAAGAGGGGGGACATGCCAAGTATCCGCTTGGGATCATGTCTTCTTAGGCCTATTCTGGATGTGCAATGCAATCTCGGTAGTCATATTTCATTTCAGTTGGAAAATGCAGTCAGATGTTTGGGGTAGTATAAGTGATCAAGGAGTGGTAACTCATATCACGGGAGGAAACTTTGCGCAGAGTTCCATCACTATTAATGGGTGGCTCCGCGATTTCTTATGGGCACAGGCATCCCAAGTAATTCAGTCTTAGGTTCTTCATTATCTGCATATGGCCTTTTCCCTAAAGTGCTCATTTTGTATGGGCTTTAGTTTTAATGTTTCTATTCAGCAGGCGTGGTTTTGCAAGAACTTATTGAATCCATCGTTTGGGCTCATAATAAATTAAAAGTTTGCTCCTGCTACTCAGCCTAGAGCCTTGAGCATTGTACAAGGACGTGCTGTAGGAAGTAACCCATTACCTTCTGGGTGGAATTGCCACAACATGGGCGTTCTTCTTAGCAAGAATTATTGCAGTAGGATAATGGCTAGGAGGATTTGAAAGGCATTATGGCATTAAGATTTCAAGGTTTAGCCAAGGCTTTAGCTCAGGACCCCACTACTCGTCGTATTTGGTTGGTATTGCGACCGCGCATGACTTTAAGTCATGATGATATGTACTGAGGGAACGTCTTTATCAGAATATTTTTGCTTCTCACTTCGGGCAATTAGCAATAATTTTTCTGGACTTCCGGAAATCTGTTTCATGTAGCTTGGCAAGGAAATTTTGAGGCATGGGTACAGGACCCCTGCCATGTAAGACCTATTGCTCATGCAATTTGGGATCCCTCATTTTGGTCAACCAGCCGTGGAAGCTTTTACTCGAGGGGGTGCTCTTGGCCCAGTGAATATCGCTTATTCTGGTGTTTATCAGTGGTGGTATACAATTGGTTTACGTACTAATGAAGATCTTTATACGGGAGCTCTTTTTCTATTATTTCTTTCTGCCATATCCTTAATAGCAGGTTGGTTACACCTACAACCGAAATGGAAACCGAGCGTTTCGTGGTTCAAAAACACCGAATCTCGTCTCAATCATCATTTGTCAGGGACTATTCGGTGTAAGCTCTTTAGCTTGGACAGGGCATTTAGTACATGTCGCTATTCCTGGATCCAGGGGGGAATACGTTCGATGGAATAATTTTAGATGTATTACCACGCATCCCGAAGGATTAGGACCACTTTTACAGGTCAGTGGAATCTTTATGCCCAAAACCCCGATTCAAATAGTCATTTATTTGGTACCTCCCAAGGATCAGGAACTGCCATTCTAACCCTTCTAGGGGGATT
>CM027873.1:72536317-72548817 GCA_016097615.1 Eucalyptus dawsonii | reverse complement strand
ATTCAAAAGAATTCGAATTTTGGAATTCTATTCCATTTTTAAATTCTATCAAATCATAAAATTCTATTGATTAATTCTATTTCTATTAAGTAATCAAAATATTAACTAATCCAAATTTTATTAAATAGGAAATAATAAACTTATAGTATAAACTATACTAATATACCTAAAATATGGAATAAATGAAAATACTAAATAATAAATTGAAATACTAAATGAAATATATATTCTATATAAAGAATATATACATTTTAGAATAGAAAGAAATGAAAATATAGAAATAAAAAATAGGAAAAAAATAAAAACGAAAATTGTTGTTATTTTAAATTTTCTTTTTTTTTTTTATTAAATTTCAATATTATTTATATTTTAAATTATTATTTTAATTTTCTTAATTTAAATTTAAAGTTTGTTATTCAAGAAAGTTAGTTTGACCCCCCCCCATAATTTTTTTGTTTTCTTTAGTTCCATTTTGAGGACTTATATTGAATTTGAATGTGTCTCACAACCCGAAAGAATTCGCGGGAGGGGTCATTTCATTTTGGATCTGGACCAAATAGGTTCAAGAGATGAGAGAATTAAGGATACCCACCAGAAAGACTAATCCAATCCATAATGATGTACCAGAAAAATACAACATTTTTGTTACTCGACCAACCGTCAGGAGAAGCAAATACAACGGGTACACTAATCAGTAAGATTAATGAAGTAGCAATTAATGCAAAACAGCCAATTGGAAAGCAATAGTCATGTTTCTAATCCTCACTCTACCAACAAAACAAAAGAATTATACCATTTAATCCCTTTATCTATCATCAGCCAAAAAAATTGTAATAAAAATGCATTATATCATAGAGGGGATTTTACAATGAATCCATTGATTCGAGATGACTTATTTACACCCCTTTTACTTTATTCTTACTTTATTCGGACATGAAGGCGCGGGTCATTTTTTTGCTTCACAGGGCATATGATGGATCATGCATCTATCTGTATATAGATAGATTCAAACCTAACACCTTTCTCTAGATAGTGATGGTATCAACTCATATGGCCATGTTCTATCGGTGGAATAAAAAATATAATAGAAATTGTCTTTCGGAGAGATGGCCGAAGGTGGTTGATGGCTCCGGTCTTGAAAACCGGTATAGTTCGTAACAAAAAACCTATCGAGGGTTTCGAATCCCTCTCTCTCCTTTTCTTTTGCTCGGTGAAAATATTTCTTTCCTTACCTTATTTGAGTTGCCCACGGCTTTTAGTATCATAAAAGGAAATGGCTCGGCTAAGTGGTATAGCCGAGCCAGAAAAAAAATAGATTAGATAGAAATAAAAAGAAAGGAAAAGGAATACTTTTTTGTTTGGAAGTATGACCCCATCCTACCAATATGTAGGGTAGTGGAATCAAATTGATTCTGACTTCAAACATTGGACTCTGTTTCAATTAAGAGGGGTCATGGAAAGAACAGGTTCAAAATCACGATCAATTCCCTTTTTCAAATCCTGCTGCAGCTGCACGACCCTTCCCGCGTGCCATAAATGACCTACGAATAGAAGAATCCTAGAACAAAATGAGGAGTGGCTAACCAACTTCTAGGAGGGCATAATTGACTGCATTGATCTCAGTAGCGACACCGCACAGGAATTTAAGAACCTAAAAAGGAGCATGAGTCATATATTCTGCGGAACGACGTTCTTGCCAAGGCTGTATATCTTTTTCAGCCTGCTCAAGTCCAATCCATTGGACCCTTAGGGATTCTAACCAAGGAGCACTCAGATCCCAAAAACATAGTTTCCCCTCCAAAATTACTTCTCCAGTCGGGGAACGCATTAGGTATTTACCTAAACCAGTAGGTCCTTGAGCGGATCCCCGTTAGCCCCAAGACGTTGGTCTCTAACAAGAAAAGTAAATGCCTGAGCTTGAGAAGCTTCTGGCCCAGTAGGTCCGTAAAATTCACTAGGATAAGCGGTATTATTGAACCAGACAAGCAACAAGCAATGAAACCAAAAACAGATAAAGCAGCTAAACTATAAGACAAGTAAGCCTCCCAGACCATACAAGTGCTCGGCGAGCCATACAAAAGGTTTGGTTAAGATATGCCAGATTCCGCCAAGTATACAAATGGACCTAACCATACATACCCTCCAATTATATCTTCCAAATCGTCCCACTAACAATCCATCCTTCTCCTCCAAAGGAGATTTTAGTAAATAACAAATATAACACTTGGGCTAAGGGTCAAGTTGGTAATTTTCTTACATCTCCCCTCCCGGAGCCCAGGTATCATATACGCCTCCAAAATAAGGAAGCCTTGAATACTGAAGAAAAGCACCTATACCTAACAAGATTAAGTGAATATGAAATTGTGGTCATTTTTATTTCTATCTTTCCATACATAACAAAGAATGGAAAAGATTCTTCAAAGTCTCAGGGCCCAGAAGTGCATGATAAATACCGCCAAAGCCTAATACTGCAGACGGAAATTAAGTGCAAGTACTCCAGATACAAAATATGGAAAGAGGTGTCTATCTTCCCCACCCGGACCTACTAACCTAGAGTAGCTAAGTAGAAGTAAAATTAATCCTTGTTCCTTTGTAGGCTTTCTGTGGTACAAAATGAGCCACTTCAAAATAGGTTCATTGCTCGGCCCAGAATACGATTAATCCGGCATAGGCTACATGGCCCCAACAGTTTACCGGATAAATTGATAAGTCGTGCATTCCCCACCAAGCGAAACCGGTGGTTTCTTGGTCACGACCAGCTAAAGCTAGTTCCATTAAAGAGCGTTTCCACGAGGTAGAACACTCCTCAGGGAATATAAGGTTTTCATGAGGCTGATCTTGAGCCGCCATCCAGCACGAATACCTTCGTTTAAAGAATATTTTTGTGTGAAAGTTTTCAAATTCAGGATCTTCCACTGCACGGATCTCTGGGAAACGAAGTCATGGGCACGTAGTTTCAGAGCCAGACCGACTACTCCAAAAGCACTCATCCATAAACCAGTTACTGGTACAAATAACATAAAGAAATGTAACCAGCGTTTATTGGAAAAAGCAGCCCCAAAGATTTGGGACCAAAAGCGATTAGCGGTGACCATTGAATAAGTTTCTTCAGCTTGAGTTGGGTTAAAAAGCTTTTGAATGTATTTGCACCATCACCATCTTCAAATAAAGTATTTTCTGCGGTAGCACCATGAATAGCGCATGGGAAACCAGCCGCCAATACACCGGCAACTCCCATCATATGAAATAGGTTCAATGTCCAATTATGAAACCCGGAAAAAAGGAGTAGGCGAAATACAAGCTGCTACACCAAAACCAGCGCAAAACCAACCAGACTGACCCTAGTGGATAAATCAGGAATACAAACAAAGCAGCAATTGGACCAGAGAATGCGATTGCATTATAAGGTCGCAATTGAACAGATCGAGCAAGTTCAAATTGACGTAACATGAAACCTATTAGTCCGAAAGCGCCGTGAGAGCCACAAAAGTCCACAGACCGCCCTAATTGACACCAACGAGTAAAATCTCCTTGTGCTTCAGGACCCCATAGTAACAACAAAGAATGTGCTAAACTATTAGCAGGAGTAGAAACTGCGGCGGTTAAGAAGTTGCATCCTTCCAAATAGGAACTAGCCATTTGTCCATGGGTATACCATGAAGTTACAAAAGGTTGTACCTGTGAACCAACCACCTAAGGCGAAATAGGCACAAAGGAAAAGAGTAATAGACCGGACCAACCTACAAAAACAGTGGTCTCTACGCTAACCAGTCATCCATAATATCAAATAAATCATTTTCGTCTTTGGTAAATTTACCAAGGGCTATAGTCATAGTGATCCTCCTATTCAACTACTTCAACCATTTCCGAACACCTCATGGCATTTTCAGGGGCGTTTTGAGGATTCGATCATTTATTTATATATGGTTGACTTCTCGTACACGGCCCCCTCTTTAATTCTAATGGGTTTCGAAGATAAAAAAAACCTTTCTTGGTCCATAACCTGAACTAGGTAAATCCATGAAATCAATTCAGTTATTTGTTCCTATTTTTTTAATAAGCACCTGAACCTTGAATTAACCTATGAATCATCAATATGAATCATCAATCAGATAGATAAATTTTTTGAAAGAATTTTTCAAGGAGAAGGGATCCTTTCTCCCGATGTCAGTTGATCCACAGACTTCCTCTTGGTCGATCAACTAATCTTATTCTTGGATCTTGTTCGTGAGTTGAGAAAATCAATGTATTCATTTCTATTGTATTAAACTACTCGACTATTCTATATTTTCATATTTTATTACCTTATTCTTTTGTATTCTTTCATTTCTTTTATTGTCTTTTTTTATTATATTTCCTTTTACTTCAGATGAATAGAAAACTCAGAGTATATCTTTCGCGGTTCAAAAAAGCAAAAAATACAATTTGAATATTTTTCTATTATTTTCTTTTTTATCTGTCAGAAAAAATGCCAGAAGTTAATTTCCTATTTTTGTAAAAAAAATACAATTAAAAAAAAAAGGAGACTCAAAATGAACGTATCTTTTCACATTCATTCTTCTGCCATCCCCATTGTCGGAAAAAAGATATCGTATGTATCGATATCAAATATTTGCGTTTGGTACATGAAGATATGATCTGATAGATCTATCTTATCTATAGAAATGGATCTTGTGTTCTGGAATTAAAAGAAAGATATTGAAAAAAAAAGAGCTCTTGTGTTGTGACTTTGAATAAACCTTTCTCTGTGAAGGAACGAAATATCAATTTATTCCTCTTCAATATCCTAGGAACAAGAGAATGGAATCGGAAATATCGACAGATTCTTGCGGAGTCCAAATAATAAAAAAAGATCCAATCTTACAATTTTTCTCTATCGAATTTGAATATCAGAATAGTGGATATAGTGATGATTCAATGGGCTAGGTCTACTTACTTTTTTTATTTTTGTTTGTTGATTTCTTCTTTAGAATCGATTTGATTGGAATAATGGAAAATAGGAATATTTGGCAATTCAAGAGACGGCTTATGTTATGATTATTTATTATAATAAATATAAACAAGTGTTCCACTTTATTTTATAACTAAAATTACTATAACTCATGATAATGATAACTTATCGATAATGAGAACTTATCATAATAAAAATGATAGGTTAGTTCCTTTTTTTATTACAAATATCAACAATATATCTATTTTCCATTCATATATGAATAATAGCGATGGAGTTTTATGAAAAAAAGCCCCTTATCGGATTTGAACCGATGACTTACACCTTACCATGGCGTTACTCTACCACTGAGTTAAAAGGGCCCATTTGATTCAATTCCTGAATCAGTTCCTACTATGCATATAAGATATATCTATATATATATTATAGATATTTCTATCTATAGATTCTATTTATAGAAATCTATGCAGTAGACTCTGAATGGCTAGTGTGGTTCATTCAGTAACGAAAAATTTGACCTACCTAGATAGTATAGGGTCAAAATTAGATTTGATAAATAGCAATGCAATGAATTGTTTCAAGGCTGACCCTAATTAATTAATAAATTGACTCCCATTAAAACGAATTCATTTGATTGAGATTATCTACCAATTCGACATAGATTCAAAATATTTATCGAATCATATGATGAAGAAATTGAATTTATTCCCTGAATCAAATAAATTCTTAAAGAAAAAATTTCGATAACTTCTTGATCTTGATCCCCCTCCCCAGATTTCAAAAATGGGGCGTTTGTTAATTTCTAGCTTGTTGTGAGATAGAGATGCTTCTATCTCATCTGAAAGAAAAAGTGAATCAATGAAAGTGGAAGAACTGGAGTTTAACCCCTTTTCCGGAGCAGACCAATCACTTCCTGAAAGGATCCTTACTTCGTATTACTTCTATTTCTTTTTATTTTCTTTATTTTCATTTCATTCAAAAATTGTTCTTTTTTCTTATTTTCAGTTTTAATTAATATTTAAATGGAATAATGAATCCATAAGATATTCATTCTATTTTATAGAATTCAAGATAGATTTATTTATAGAATGGTGATTCGAATGAATGATTTAGGAATATAAATGACGAATTCCAAAATTTTATGGAATTTTGAAAGACAGAAAAGATCTTTCGGGTCTAGTCAGACCATTCCATTATATTGACAATTTCAAAAAACTGTTCATACTATACCATGAGCATAATATAGTATGATGGCGGTCGGGCAAGTATGCCCCCATCGTCTAGTGGTTCAGGACATCTCTCTTTCAAAGGAGGCGGCGGGGATTCGACTTCCCTGGGGGTAAGGGTACTACGAGGAAGTTGATCGTGGATTATCAATAAGCCTAGAATTGATTCTTCCTGGGTCGATGCCCGAGCGGTTAATGGGGACGGACTGTAAATTCGTTGGCAATATGTCTACGCTGGTTCAAATCAGCTCGGCCCAGAATTCGCTGATCCACCATGAAATGATATAGCCCATTTGTTCTTCATAAAGAATTCCCGTACGAAACGGAAAGAATAGAAAAAGTACAATTTTCTGATATATCCCTACCGCTTTATTTGCTCTGTTCTATTTATTTTATTTTGTTCGCACAAATTCTGATTTTTTTGCTAAAAATCGAATTTCATAATATAAGTCTAAATCGAAAGTGTAAGTAAAGAAATCTTTTTTTCATTTAAAGATTGATTATTACCCGTTTTGGCAATAGTAAAAGGATTACTAGTAATCTGTGTCGCTCTCACTAAAGTGCCCATCCATGGAGATATCAATATAGCACTCAAGCCTCTGTTACCCTTGCACCACGGCGATTCGAATCGAAAAAGAAATGGTTTAAATGCAATCATAGTATGTATATACTCTACACTTTACACTTTATTTCCTGGGGATTGTAGTTCAATTGGTTAGAGCACCGCCCTGTCAAGGCGGAAGCTGCGGTTCGAGCCCCGTCAGTCCCGACGGAATCAAATCCAACAAAAAATACATTAATTCATCTCTCCATTTGGATGTGAAAAGAGATACAAATAAAATAGTCAATTTCATTCCCAACAGGTATTGGATTTCTCTTATTTTTCTTTTTTTTTTTTTTTTTTTCGTTTCGCATTTCTCATCAAAGAAATAGAAGAATTTCCATTCCATCAATCAGTATTGATTAATGGGATAGGAACATATGGATTGCTACGATTATTGGTAGTATCTATTTAGTTTAAGTTCCAAGAGATATCGATACCGTACTGGTCTGGCTTTTTCAATTGCTCCTGATCCGTGTAATAGAATGAGAGTACTATATATTTACCGGGAACCCATGCACAAATAGATGTATGATACAAAATGAATTTCACATAATTGCTTTGATAGAATACTTTGAACTTTTATTTTCATATATGCGTCCCGTTTCGTTTTTAATCCAAAGAAAGGATATATATTAATAAAGATCAAAGAAAGATCCAACCTCTCCTTAGAAGAGGGGATGAATAATTTTTTTATTTTTATTTAGGTACTATCGAAAAAAGAACAAACTCGAAAATAGTGTGATGTAATATTCGATTTTTTTATACCTTAAGACTCGCTTTCTTTTTATCATACTTATTTCTTTTTTTTTTTTTTGTTTTCCACAAAGATTAAATCATTAAAAGAGTACTTAACTCCTTCTTTTCTATTTGACTTCTATTGTTTGTTTGGGTTTTTTAACCAATGGAAACGTAAGGAGGTCAAATGATACGTCATCAGATGATTGTAGAAGGAAGGCGGTAGTTTATAGAAAAAAAGAATGAAGAATGAAAAAGAAGGATAAGTTAAATAAAAGAAAAGTAAAGGGGTTGGATCAGGGAATCCAATTTTGGATTCGGTATGGATAAGATCTTCCTATGTTATACTATTCAATTCTCGACGATGAGTTGATTTGATAGCTCAGATGTTGTTATTCATGATATTGATCCGATTCAATATCATCAAGGTGTAATTCATCATTGAATTTACAGGCGAAAAATTTATCATCTCTATGGGATTAAATCGAGTTATTGCCAAATAAAAAAAAATGAGATTATGGAAGTAAATATTCTCGCATTTATTGCTACTGCACTCTTCATTCTAGTTCCTACTGCTTTTTACTTATAATATACGTAAAAACAGTCAGTCAAGTGATTAATTTGAATCAAACTTAACTTCTTTTTCTTAGTCAATGATTGAAGAAATAGAAGAAATCAAAAGGATTTTCATCTCGCGTCTTAAATGAAATGAGCGGACTCGATTCTTTAGCAGTATAGTATTCTATGAGATCCGATAGTATGGTAGAAAGATTCATGTATTTCTTTCTACCATACGAGCTATTATTCTTATTGTAATTTATTGGAATGTAACAAGTTGTACTGTATAAAATAAAAAAAAAATAGAATCTTAATATAGATTAATCTACAATATGTATCTTTTTGATATATGTATTGATATATGTAATGTACATAGCATCCCAATTCTATTTAATTTGTCTTGATTCCAATCAATCGAAAACAATCGAAGAAGCAATTCTTAATAGTACGCTTCAATTCCTAGATTTCGAATTATTTTCAATACGAATCCCCTGTATCGATCGAAAGAATCAAATCCATGGGCGACGGGGGGTATGGAATATAGTATATTAAAAAAGGAAAATCGATTAATTTTCTTTTAGCATTCCGAAAAAGTAATTGATTGAGCAGTTAACAGATGATCCAAGTTCTCTAGAAATTTTCTTCGGATTTCGAAAAAGGAATAAAATAAGAAAACCCACCATTTTATTTAAACTCTTGAACCATGATATGAAATGAGTCAATAAAGCCTAAGTATAGCATAAATAAGATTTCTAAAATAAAAAACAAGTGGTAAAGTAAGTGCGCAATATGTGACTTGCCAAAGGTAAGATCTTATTATGCGTAGTTTCCTCATTGGACAACCACTATGTATATGTTGTTTCCCATAGAAAGGTACGTATCATAATATAATAACCGAACGTTTTTCTCTTAATAAAAAAGGGAAAAGAAAAACAAATAAAAATCAAATAAAAAGGAAAAGGCTTTGCAAAACGATCTAGAAAACAATCGATACAGTTTGATTCCTCGCCTCAATTAGTAATTACCTTTAGGAAGTCCACTTCTTCCCCATACTACGAGTGAAAGAGAAAATGTAAAGACTACCATTAAAGCAGCCCAAGCAAGACTTACTATATCCATGTAAATTATGTCCCCTATCTCTATGAAGGAGTTATTCCATTATATTATTGTTCACTAATAATAGTGGAATCACTGGCGTAGAGTCAAAAAGGGATTCTGACCCAACACCATTGATCAAAGGCTCTAATAAATCTGCTTATAACAAATTCTTCAAATTCTTATAGAATATTATTTTCTAGTAGAATCGGAAAACGTTAAGCACAAGCAAAATACGCAGTGACCCATTTAGAAGTATCAGGGGAATCTTCTAGATGTAGGAATAATAAGACCTATTCTATTTTTTCTTGTCTTTATCTTTAGACAAGGTATAAAAATATGAAAAATAGAATGTCAAGATAGATCGTTATCTATCACATCCTTTTATTTCCCATTTGATCTAATTCTTACTGTCTAAGTATTGTCTCTGTGAAACAATCGGAGGACTACCTATTCCATTTTTGACTAGGGTTTGTTGAAAGAAAGAATCTTTTTTTTTCATTTCCATTTTTCAGCTTCAATTTTCCGTCGAATTGTTATTGGATAGCGAGGACTTAGAGACTCTCCTGAGTCTCTATAGAAAAGTATCTTCAGCCCTTTCCCAACCACTAATTCGATTTTCCGTGGGAGCTATCCAATCGAATTCAGGACCCAGCTTAATTAAACACTACATTAGTAGTGGAAGGGAATCAATAAATCTTTATGTAGAGAGCCTTCACCATTCATCTGTCCTTGAATCCTAGAGGCAAGGATTTAGAGCACTTTAGCTTTCGAGAGCCAAACTTCCAGATGTTTCGAACCAAGCAAGCAAGTCTCAAGAGTCCTTTTACTTTGTTTGCTTCTGCTGGAAAAATTCAGCGAGAGTTATATCAGCAAAACGAAATAAGAGATTTCGAGTTTTTTTCTTGATCAGGCGACACCCGGATTTGAACTGGGAAAAAGGATTTGCAGTCCCCCCTTACCGCTCCGGCCATGCCGCCAAAATGTATGATACCCTACAAAATAGATGAAAAAAAAGTCTCCCTTTGTTTGCGTCGAGTGGGGATTCCGAAACTTCTTTTTTTATTGGACTTGCATCTTGAATCCCGTTTTTCTTAAGATTTTTAACCCCTGCCCGAAAAGAAAAAAAATCCTTCGTTTTTTTGGATTGGATCCATCCTTCGGTTGTATGTATAGTATCTCAAAAACGAAATATCTAAAAATTTTCCCCTCTTTTTTATATTGATATTGAAAAATTGAAAAACCAAATGTGGTTTTCAGTCCCAAAAACCAAAATTTAGGACAAATTGGAACCATTAACTATTAAATGGGACTGTAAATTCATGAACGATTCTTGGATTTGAATCCAAAATTGTCTTTTCTTTAATCCTAATTCTAATTCTATAAGAAAATCCAAATTGATACATAACTAATCAGTATTGATTCTTTTCCATAAAAAAATCCTTTCCAATTTCCATTATAACAGCAAATAGAAGTATATGTAAACCCCAGAACATAAATTGTTATACAAATATCTAATTGGATATCATATCTATATATGATGACTCTAGAAATTATTAATAAATTGTAGTGCTTCAATTTTCATTCAATAGATGGAATAGAAAATGGAAATTTTTGATATAGCATAACGCGCTGTCCCGAATAGAACTTAAATAAAGGAGGAAACATAGATAGCTATCTACACATGGTTAATAAATACAAACTTTATTATATGTTACGCCCTTCAATCGTATTCTACTAAAAAGAGAAAAAAGGTAAAATAAAAGTATCTCTTTTATGCGAATCATTTGTTGAACAATAGAATCCGTGAAAAAGTTAAGTGCTAAAAAAATATCAACTCTATATTTTTGATGATTATAATGTCTTTATATCATCGAACAGATGAAATCGAATCATTTTCTTTTCTGGTACCCAATCGGATTAGAGTATGTAATATCATAATAATGGTAGAAATGGAATCACTTTTTTTTGATATTCTATCCAAAACTCCATAAACCTAAGTGGCATTTATTAATTCCTTTCGATTTTTCTATCTGTTCCAAATTCCAATTTGAATATAAAATTGTCTTTATTCCTCCGTTCATATGCATTTCATACATTCCATATACGGGGTGAGTCAAATTTCATGCGATTCAGTAAACAAAATAGAAATTCCATCATTGCTAAATCAATCCATATGATTTGATGAAGAATGGTTCAATAATGGAATTTTTTTGAGAAAAGGGAAATTCAAAATGCTCGGGGATGGAAATGAGGGAATGTCTACAATACCTGGGTTTAATCAGATACAATTTGAAGGATTTTGTAGATTCATTGATCGGGCTTAACAGAAGAACTTTATAAGTTTTCCAAAAATTGAAGATACAGATCAAGAAATTGAATTTCAATTATTTGTGAAACATATCAATTGGTAGAACCTTTGATAAAAAGAAGAGATGCTGTATATGAATCACTCACATATTCTTCTGAATTATATGTATCCTTGGGATTTAATTTGGAAAACCAGTAGGGATATGCAAGAACAAACTCTTTTTATTGGAAACATTCCTTTAATAAATTCTGGGAACTTCTATAGTAAATGGAATATACAGAATTGTGATCAATCAAATATTGCAAAGTCGGTATCTATTACCGGTCAGAATTGGACCATAACGGAATTTCGGTCTATACCGGGACCATAATATCAGATTGGGAGGAAGATTAGAATTAGAGATTGATCGAAAAGCTTGAGATATGGGCTCGTGTGAGTAGGAAACAGAAAATATCTATTCTAGTTCTATCATCAGCTATGGTTCGAATCTAAGAGAAATTCTAGAGAATGTTTGCTATCCTGAGAGATTTTCTTGTCTTTCCTGAATGAGAAAAGAAAAAAAATTGGGTCAAAAGAAAATGCCATTTTGGAGTTTTATCAACAATTTGCTTGTGTAGGCGGAGATCCGGTATTTTCTGAATCCTTATGTAAGGAATTACAAAAAAAATTCTTTCAACAAAGATGTGAATTAGGAAGGATTGGTCGACGAAATATGAATCGGAGACTAAATCTTGATATACCTCAGAACAATACATTTTTGTTACCGCGAGATATATTGGCAGCTGCGGATCATTTGATTGGAATGAAATTCGGAATGGGTACACTTGACGATATGAATCATTTGAAAAAATAAGCGTATTCGTTCTGTAGCGGATCTCTTACAAGATCAATTCGGATTGGCTCTGGTTCGTTTAGAAAATGTGGTTAAAGGAACTATATGTGGAGCAATTAGGCATAAATTGATACCGACTCCTCCAGAATTTGGTAACTTCAACTCCATTAACAACCACCTATGAATCT
>CM027873.1:72528817-72531317 GCA_016097615.1 Eucalyptus dawsonii | reverse complement strand
AAAAGGGGAAGTTTTCCAATCATTGACTCAAACTCATTGTCGAATCCCACTCAGCAGAATATGGAGGTACTTATGGCAGAACGAGTCAATCTAGTCTTTCACAATAAAGTAATAGATGGAACTGCCATTAAAACACTTATTAGCAGATTAATAGATCACTTCGGAATGGCATATACATCACACATTCTGGATCAGTAAAGACTCTGGGTTTCAGCAAGCCACTGCTACATCCATTTCATTAGGGGACGATGATCTTTTAACAATACCTTCGAAGGATGGTTAGTACAAGATGCTGAACAACAAAGTTTGATTTTGGAAAAACACCATCATTATGGGAATGTACATGCAGTAGAAAAATTACGCCAATCCATTGAGGTATGGTATGCTACAAGTGAATATTTGCGACAAGAAATGAATCCTAATTTTAGGATGACAGACCCCTTTAATCCAGTCCATATAATGTCTTTTTCGGGAGCCAGAGGAAATGCATCTCAAGTACGCAATTAGTAGGTAGAGAGGATTAATGTCAGATCCTCAAGGACAAATGATTGATTTACCCATTCAAAGCAATTTACGCGAAGGACTATCTTTAACAGAATATATCATTTCTTGCTACGGAGCCCGCAAAGGAGTTATGGATACTGCTGTACGAACATCAGATGCTGGATATCTTACGCGCAGACTTGTTGAAGTAGTACAACACATTGTTGTACGCAGAACAGATTGTGGAACCATCCGAGGGGTTTCTGTGAGTCCTCGAAATGGGATGATGCCGGAAAGAATTTTTATTCAAACATTAATTGGTCGTGTATTAGCAGACGATATCTATATGGGCCCACGATGCATTGCCATTCGAAATCAAGATATTGGAATTGGACTTGTCAATCGATTCATAACCTTTCGAACACAACCAATATCTATTCGAACCCCCTTTACTTGTAGGAGTACATCTTGGATCTGTCGATTATGTTATGGTAGGAGTCCTACTCATGGCGACCTGGTCGAATTGGGAAGCTGTAGGTATTGTGCGGGTCAATCTATTGAGAACCAGGTAGGACTCAACTAACATTAAGAACTTTTCATACCGGCGGAGTAGATTCATTTCTTCACAGGTGGTACTGCCGAACATAAAACGAGCCCCCTCTAATGGAAAAATCAAATTCAATGACGATTTGGTTCATCACACGTACGCGTCATGGGCATCCTGCCTTTCTATGTTCTATAGACTTGTATGTAACTATTGAGAGTGAAGATATTCTACATAACGTGACTATTCCACCAAAAAGTTTTCTTTTGTTCAAAATAATCAGCGTAGAAATCAGAACAAGTGATTGCTGAAATTCGCGCGGGAACATACACTTTCAATTTGAAAGAGAGGGTTCGAAACATATTTATTCTGAATCAGAGGGAGAAATGCAACTGGAGCACCGATGTGTGCCATGCACCTGAATTTACATATAGTAATGTCATCTTTTACCAAAAACAAGCCATTTATGGATATTATCAGGGGTTCAGTGCAGATCCAGCAGAGTCCCTTTCCCACTTACAAGGATCAAGACCAAATGAATCTTCGTTCGACAGAAAAGAGAACGAAGATATATTTTCGAGTCTCTCAGTGAATAATGATCAAATGAGATACGAATTATGTAGTTCTGATTTTTCTGGTAAAATAAAAGAAGATAGATTCCTGATTATTCAGAACTTTCAATCGAATCATATCTATTGTCCATTGCAGAATCTCAAATATCCTACTACTTTCCACGAGAATTTGATTTATTGGCAAAAAGGCGAAGAAATCGATTTCTTATTCCCACTACAATCGATTCAAGAACGAAAGAAAGAACTAATGCCCCATTCAGGTATCTCGATTGAACTACCGATAAAATGGAATTTTACGTAGAAATAGTATTCTTGCTATTTCGATGATCCTCGATATAGAAGAAAGAGTTCGGGAATTATTAAATATGGGACTCTAGGGGTCATTCAGTCGTTAAAAAAGAGGATTTGATTGAGTATCGAGGAATCAAAGAATTTAAGCAAAAATGCCAAATGAAACTAGATCCATTTTTTTTTTCATTCCCGAAGAAGTGCATATTTTCCCTAGATCTTCTTCGATAATGGTACGGAACAATAGTCTGATTGGAGTAGATACACGAATCGCTTTAAATACAAGAAGCCGAGTGGGCGGATTAGTCCGAGTGGAGAAAAAAAAAGGATTGAACTGAAAATCTTTTCTGGAGATATCCATTTTCCTGGGAGACAGATAAGATATCCGACACAGTGGCATCTTGATACTCCAGAAACAGGAAAAACAAATTTCTAAGGAATCCAAAAAATGGAAAAATTGGATCTATGTCCAACGGATCACACCTACTAAGAAAAAGTATTTGTTTTAGTTCGACCCGTAGTGACATATGAAGTATTGGACGGTATAAATTTAGCAACACTCTTCCCCTTGGATCTGTTACAAAGAAAGGGATAATATGCAACTTCGATTGTC
>CM027873.1:72513817-72518817 GCA_016097615.1 Eucalyptus dawsonii | reverse complement strand
AGCACTCCTAATTCAAAATTGAAATAAAGAAAGAACAAGTTCTTTCTTTTGCTGGAGGATTTTTTGACAGAACAGATAGGGCTCGATAAAACTATTTATGTTATGACATAAGAATGCATTGCACAACAATCCACAGTTCCTTATTTTTTTTTCTTTTTTTCCAGTAAAGGAAAAAAATAAGAAAAGAAAGAATAATAATAATAAAAAATGACACTTTGATTCTATAGAATGAAATTCCATATCAGAGGAATGGAAAGATCCTTCTTCTGATTGTTGTTTCAATAATCAATAATAAGCATTTTGTTTTCAAACAAATCATTTTATCTATATCTAGATTTGGAATGGAACAAAAAATGGCCCGGCTAGGTACTGACCAGGCCAGGCCGTGAAAAAGAAAAAGCTCTTTCGGAAGAAGAGTGTATTCTTGCTTTTTTTTTTTTTTTTTTATTCGAAATATCTCTTTAGAACCTTTTCTTTATCTAAATGGGATTGCTTATAAAAGTAGTATATATATTGTTGTATATATTAATAGAGTAAAAAATAAAGAGAGATAAAGAAAAGAAAGGCTTTTTTTTCAAGCCTTACTTTTTGTGTAATGTAAGATAGTAATTATCCTTTTTTTCAATTGGGAGAGATGGCTGAGTGGACTAAAGCGTCGGATTGCTAATCCGTTGTACGAGTTTTCGTACCGAGGTTCGAATCCTCTCCTTTCCGTTTCATTGATGGCTTGTTCTTTTTATTATTTTTTTCAAAACCTTTCCTTTGTTTTTTTTTTTTTTTATTTCATATAATAAATAAGGATGTACAATAGATAAAATCCTAAGTAAAATAGAGAAAATCCCTAAGTAAGAACATTGAAAAATTAAGCAAGTAAAAGAAAGGCTTTTTTATTCTTCACGTCCAGGATTACGTCCTGGATCATTAGATAGGAATCCAAAGATGAAGAGAAAACAAAATATCACTACACTACTGTATAAACAAAGAGTTTGAGAGTAAGCATTACACAATCTCCAAGATCTTTTTTTTTCAAAAAAAAAGAGAATAGATTCTCCATTTTATACCCCATATCCTATTTTGACAATCTTCAATAAACAAAATGGTTTCTCGAAATCAAAAATCAAAAAGAATTTTCAGAAATTCATTTGGAATAAGAGTCGAGTCTTTCATAAAAAAAAAATCTTTTCCTATTTTGAAATGACTCTAAAAGGGTTTTCAATAAATGAAAAAGAATCCGAATGAGGAAAGAGGGGAGTCAGATTTTTTGCAGCTATCTAAGAATTGTTTGAATCGAGGTTCATGTTCATGCTGTAAGACTTATCCAGTCTTATCCATTGTTTCCAATTTTTTTGTTTCGAATAAATCATGTCCAGGACAGTATTAAAGATCTCATCGAAAACTTACAGCAGCTTGCCAAAACAAAGGCTAAGAGAAAAAAGAAGGGGGTATTATTGGCAAAATCTACGATTGGATTCAAAAGCGTAGGCCTCAGGCAATTTGGCTAGAGAAAAAACTACTTGAATAAAGGGTGGAATGAAGACAGATACAGATCAAACTAAAGATATTAAGCATAACAAACATTTTTTTTTTCTTGGACTTGGAGATAATTGTATTTTTGATTGAGTTATTGTTATTGATAATTGATATCCATAAAAATGAAAAAAAAAATGTAATGGATGCACAAAAATCCTTCTTTAATTCACCCAATCAAAAAATCCTTCCAATTCTCAAAAAAGAATAGAAGAAATCATACTTTTATACAATATCTTAATTGAATTATGTGTAATGATCAATAAATTCAGCTTCATTGTAATATCTACACGTGTCAAAAACCCTAGGAACAATAGAGTCCATCGATATTTATTTTAGATTGGAATTGACGAACAACCAAAAACAATACTACTCTTTAGTAGTATTGAATAGAAAATGAAATGGGGCGTGGCCAAGTGGTAAGGCAACGGGTTTTGGTCCATATTCGGAGGTTCGAATCCTTCCGTCCCAAGGGAATACCTATTCTATATATAGATAGAAACATAGATAGAAATATCTATTATCACAATAAAGAAAGGTTTTCTTTTGAACTACCTTCTGTTTTTTTGAACTACCTTCTCTACTCTTTAAGAGTTAAATATTGGATATTATGTGATTCTTGTTTCTGATTTTTAATGATTCTATTCTTCTTTAAATCCTATTTTTTCACAAATTAAATTCAACTAAGATACATATAGATGAAACTGAATCGAGTTGTGATCTAGGAATCTAGATTCGAAGAATTGGAAATAAAGAAAAAAAAGGGGGTTGCAAAAGAGGTTGAATGCGCTTTTCATCGTATGTCCATCCCCTTATACTTTGAATATTGAATATTCATATTGAAGTTTAAGTTAGTTACTTCGAAAAAGCCTTACGTCCCATATAATAAGAATTAATTAACAATGTAAGATAGCAATTTAACTAGCTGTGCTTGTACAAATTGGAAAATTGGATTAAGAAATAATCAAGTTACATACATATAACGTATCTATTTTCTTTGAACCTCATTTTTAGGTATTTCATTTCGTATTTGATTTGGTTCATATATAATTGTAAATATATGTAATAATATATACAGGGGGTAATTCATACATCCTATATTCTATTCCCCTTGCTTTAAATAAAAATTATTGAACGAACCCCCACCAGTCAAAGAAACTACGCGTAAAATGAGGAAATGCTTAATGTATTATTGTCGTTCTATTTCAGTGATAACGTTTTTGGTTTTTTGAAAAAGATTTTGGATCCGTTAATTTGAAATATTCTATATTGAATATTCATAATTCATTCCAATGACAATTGTTCAGTCTATCTGATAGAGGGAATTCTTTTTTTTATGATTTTATTTTCAGTATGAAATGAAAGAAAAAAGAGCCTAAATCTTCTAGCTACATCACGAAGAAAAAGAAATTTATTTCTTTTTCTATCTATCTATATTTTTTTAATCACTGAGGTTTAATTCAAAGATGAATTATTTATGATGATAAATGCAATCTTTAGGAAAACTTTATTCAAATAGTGATATCAGGTAGGTTTTTTCAATTCAATAACTATTTGAATTGAATGATTTCTTATGGTATTTGATATTCGAAGAAGTCTAAGATTGTTGAATATATCCTCTCAAGTTACTTGAAGATGCAATGTAGATTCAATACAAAGAACTTTTTTCTTCCTAATATTTAGAAATTAATAAATAAAGTAAATATTGCATTCATCAATAAAAAAAATCGAGGATTAAATTGAATTCTTTCTAAGACTTCTTTAGAAACCAATGGAACGACCGAACAAATGACTATTCATGATTCCCTAATTGAATCAATTACATATCAGTTCCAAACTAGAGGAATGTTATGGTAAAACTTCGTTTGAAACGATGTGGTAGAAAGCAACGTGCGACTTGAAGGACATGATCAGTTGTGGATTCTTACACCCACCCTTTTTATTATATAGGAATGAAGGTGCTCTTGGCTCATCTTTGTTCTGTTCCACTCGAAACCTCATTTTTCTTGGGTTGTAGTGTAAACAGTATGTGATGTAGCTCGAGTAGAAAGTATTGATTCATTCTCAGGGCAAGGATCTAGGGTTAGTGCCAATTAATAAGTTGGAACAACTTCGTAAGTGTAGTCTATTTTCGATTTCTAAATCGAAAGGATCCAATTCGAGCAAGTTTCAAATCCAAAAAAGGAAAATTTGTTGGAATTAGTGAAACTCTTTTGATCAAAAGTGTATCTTGCGGGAATCAACCGTTTATGATTCTTTGATAGAAATAAATCAGAAAAAGGGCCGTGTTGCTGCCATTTTGAAACGATTAAAAATCACCGAAGTAATGTCTAAACCCAATGATTCAAGGCAAAGATAAAATATTTTGGAACAAGGAAATATCTTTTTTTTAATTGTCTCGACAACTAGATCAAGAACAAGGAGTCCAAATATATTCTAAACGAGACAAAGAAAAAGGGGTTAGAGACCACTCAAAAAATCAAATACATAAGGGTTTTCTTTTGAGCTATTTCATATTTCCGAGTTACTCAACTTGAGTTTTGAGAATACAAATTATTTTTTTTTTTTTTTTTTTGATAAAGAAAAGAAGAATAAAAAAGTATTAAATAATCTTAGTCTAATTGATTTGATTTAATGCTTTTATAGATCTATTTGACATTCGAATTGTATACATAGACATATCTTCTAATTTCTCGAGCCGTACGAAGAGAAAGCTTCGTATACGTTTCTAGGGGGTTCTAGTTTATCTACGTCTATCCCAATGAGCCGTTTATCGAATCGTTGCAATTGATGTCCGATCCCGAAGAAGGAAGAGATCTTCGGAAAGTGGTTTTTATGATCCGATAAATAATCAAACGTATTTAAATATTCCTGCTATTCTATTTTTTCTTGAAAAAGGTGCTCAACCTACAGGAACTGTTTATGATATTTTAAAGAAAGCGGGGGTTTCTTTTTAAGAGAATTTCGTCTTAATTTAAAGGAAAGTCAATTAATGAAATACAAAAGAAAGGGTGTGGGTGATTCGTATATAGCTTTGTATAAGTATAAGTTTTTTTTCTACTATACTTTCCCCACTCCCCTCCTCTTCTTTTGCTCTATTTATACTTTTTTTTATTGTATTCTTTTCTAATTATTCATATTGACAACAGTGTATTGAACAAATATAATTCGATCGTGTAGAAATGGATTTATTTATCTTCCTTATATTTTTCTTTCTTAGATTTCGTTTTTTTTTGCTTTACTTCATTCAACAAAAAATATCTATCTATATATGGGTTCGTTCGATTGGTTGTGATACAAACAAGAAGTCTTTTTTTGGTTAAAAAAAAAATGGATAACATAAGCGAGAAAGGCAGTCTATCCAAATTGACTTTTTTTATCTGAAAATTGGATTATTCTTATTGGATCTGTTTATTTTTTTGATTCATAATTTCAGAATCAATTGGAATTTTATTGCTAGTTTGCTGTTTTGA
>CM027873.1:72438817-72506317 GCA_016097615.1 Eucalyptus dawsonii | reverse complement strand
GTTCGCTGCGATAACAGGCTAAACGTGTCGCCATCTCACTGCGCAGCAAGAGTATCGCCGTAATTTACCGCTCAAGATGCTACGACTTCCGCTTATCTGGTTCATAAAATTTGGTGCGTAAAGCTGGGTCCCAAGCGTGAAATAAGATTATCATCTTAGAAGGCAATTGCTGCCATACAATAGAAGGCAAAACCCCACAGCACATGTTTTGCTTGTTGGTTCATTGCCTTGCAACGGTTTCTTTAACTCGTTTAGTTCTCATGGATCTTTCGGTGTGATTTGAGTATGGCACGATCAGCCGAAGGATCGAGCTGTCTATCCCTTCATGTAAAACAACCCAGTGATCTAATGAGATCGGGGATCGTGAGATTTGACATCAGCAGGACTTTGTAAACGTTTCATCTGTCAGTTTGCTCCGTTTGACTACGATGGGTGGTGGGTGATCGAGTGGGACTAAAGACTCTTTGGATTGTGGCTTCCTGATGACTTTCATATACCTGATCATTCATCGGATTCGGTGGTACATCATCGGACATATCCTCGTTGCCAACAACTTGGTCATAGTCGGCGTCATGGTCGTCATCCTCACCATCATTACCATCTTGGGGGTGCGTTCTCGAAACCTTGTACGGTAGCAAAATGTTTATCGACACCCTGATGATTCATCGAACATCATCCTTTATTATGTTTATTCTTCAGCAGCCAGTTGCAATGTAATTTATCATTTGGTGAATATCTTCCTTAGATCGACCAAGAGTGCGTGTCACTTTTCACTTCATGATGATTTTCTTATTCATAATTTTACAAGAACAATTTCTCCTAAATAAGAACTAAATTGATATGCAACGCCAATTAGTTACACATACGATGCATAATAAGAAATTAGGCAATGATAATTGTATTCACCTCCATCGTAAAAAGGCGCAGAATCACTAACTTGGTGCCTCATTAATGAACTATAGAAGCTGAAAAACATTATTATGAGATAATGGTCTGATTCTTCATTTTTGTACTACACATTTTTAAATAGTTCTCACCTCTTGATAATCAAACTATGCCCTTGTGATATATTTACCTTGAACTATTTTTGCAACACTAAACCCCAAATTATGTAACATTTATAACACATTTAACCAAACATTTTCATTTTGGGACACCAAAAACCTAATTATACATGTGACACATTTATTTTTCATTATGTTTTCATTAGAAATCAACGTTAAAAGTCTTACATGATTGCTAACTTGGACAATGGACTTCAAACAATGTTGACATGATGCTAACATGAACTAAGTGAAAAACATTATATTTTATTTGACGTGGCTGAAATAGTAGAGAACGCCATTCGCTTGGGTTCCGTCTATCTTTACCCATTGCTCTACGTTCCAAACTCTCCATACTTGAGTTCTCTCTTTGCTTAAGCTCCATGTTCTGTCTCTCTCACTTGGTCGATGAAAGCTTCATTGCTTCATGCTCAAATGCTTTATTTGAAGCTCCATTTGTCCACACCAACAACATTGTTTTTCATCTCTCACGATTATTCCAATGGCCTCGATTTGGGGCTTTAGGGTTAGTGTCCCACTTGACTCTCTCTCTCTCTCTCTCTCTCTCTCATAAGGAAGCTCAATTTGTTCAAAGCTCGTTTACTAGTTTTTTTCTTTTTTTGAAAGTTTGGGATCAAGCTCATTTACCAGTTTAGAGCTCAACTCATGACTAAAGTGCTATATCTCTGTCTCTCCCTCATTGCTCCTCAAAAACTCCATAAAAATGTAAAAATATTTAGAATTTAATTGACACAATTAAAAGTTACAATTGAATTGATAAAAATACAATAAATTTACAACTTTCTCGACAATTTTTCCCTCCGATTTGTTCATGAAATTTCATAATTTGTGAATAAATTATAAATTGAAGAATATATCGATTGCACTTGAATGGTTACAATTAGGCGGCATGGTCCAAAAGGCGCATTTCCATCTTGGAACTAGGAGCGCAGCTAAGTGGTTCCAAAAAATTAGAACTACGAACCACCTCTTGTTCAATGGATCCATTCGAGACCCGGACGACGTCGTTCGATTCTCGGTGTCATGAAAACGGTCATTTCATTCTACAAAATTGCATTAATTAATTAATATCATGATGAACCTAGCTTTTATGTAGAGCATTAAAACTTGTCCGACCTTAAATTTGGGTTGAATTGTGAGCAAATGATTTTGATTAAGGATTGAAACTATAGGGCATAACTAGTCAACAATATTCATTAGCTTAATTTCTCCAAAGATCATGGTGGTCCTCTTACGGTTCCCCATACTAGAAATATGTGGAGAATTAGACTCTACGCTAGAATTCCTAACCTCCACATAAGTCAAAACATTAATCATTTATCCATCTTTTTTCAATGTCAACATAATTTAATCCAGGGTTGACTAAAAGAGACCTAATTATGCTCTTAAAATAAACCATTTGTTTTTAATTTTGTATCCTGATGACAAAGTGCTATAACATTTATGGACATCTCGATTGGTCTCTGAATCCTCTTCATTTGTTTATTTTCTTTTGTTGAAAACAAGTAAATTGATTATTAGAATGCAAAAGAAAAGAAAAGTAAAGGAGTTAATCCTATCACACTAAACAAAATTGGTCAATAATGTCCAATACTATAAATATATGTACATATATATTGGTCAAAAACTACAAAATGATTAAGTAATTGAGTTAGAATTTTTCTTTTCAATTTATATATATCTTGGTTTTGAACAAGGTGGGCGGAGTTCACTTTTATCAAAATAGACATTACCTAGTTTTGGTGAATTAAAACTTCGGAATTGCCGATTTCAAGCCAATCCACTCCAATTCTAGGCGGTCTAGGCTATTCTTAGTTTCTTTGCACATCTCTAATTACGATTTATTGTACTTCAATCCGATGGTCCAAACTTTGTGTAACATGGAAATTGTAAGAGTTTGTCTATTTATGAATGTCAATTTGGGATATGGTTGTGCTTTGTGAATGTCGCTTGGTAGTCTATTTGTCGAAAATGAAATTATGTGTGCACTTTTTCTTTTTTGAGTATGTCTGGTATTTTGTTTTGGGTATTCAGCCCAAAATTGAGTTTTGATACCAATACCCAAAATAGAGTTTTGATATCCGAATTGAAATATGTGGCAACTTGACCTAAGAAAACAAAAATGGAGATTTGATGTTGGTAGCGGAAGGCTTGGTTCATTAGGCATCAGCGAGTTCGATGGGTTTGATCTTTAGTTATCTTGAAATGAATAAAAAATTCAGCGAAAATTTAGGTGCTAACACACTTGAACAAAAAAAAATGAAATAAAAAAGAAATCAAATTATCACTTTAATTCTTTTATCATAATGATGTAGGATAGCCAAGCTTTTCGGTTTGACTAATCTCTGCAAATAAATATAAACCGTCTCATCAACATTAGGCAACATGCCACCTATAGAGTGATCCATGTGCCCTTTGCTAGCATGTTAAACGGGAATGATGTCCTTTGAACACGGAATTCATCGTATCTAGACCAAACAATTAGCCGGTTAACCGATCTTTTATGGGCACTGGGATGGGGGAGCTAGCAAAGTCTAATGGTCTTCAACAAATGTAAAAGTGATATGCCCAAGTCGACTTTTGGCCATTCTGCAATGCCCAAGTCATATAATCAATTCTTGACCTTTGTTGAATGTTTCGCATTGGAAGTGGACATTAAGAAGAAAAAACAATCTGCAATTATAAAATATTAAAAGTACTTAGTCATGACAAAATCGTGCAATTTGACAAATTTCCCACAAATCTTTGAGTGTGCTCACATATCCCAATCATGTTTGGCACAGAGGGGAGACCTTTCACCAAGCACGGGTTGCTGTCAAAGATACCAGAACGGGTAGAACGGGCAGAGAGCATCATTGACCAAGACCTGATAATGCCATGTGGTAAACTTAAAGAACTGCAAAGTGCACGAAGCAAAGAGTAGGGCAACAGTAGGGCCAATGTCCTGGTCGGGGGATGCACGGAAAGGCTGCTTGTTCGCTGCGATAACTGGCTAAATGTGTCGCGATCTCTGCACAGCATCGGCTGTGAATTCTTCAACTCAAAGATGCTGAACTTCTGCTTATTCGGTTCGTACATTTGGTACGAAGGTGAGTCCAGCGAATGTAGTGCGCTCGTCTAGTCTTCCGTAGAAAGATTTTTGCCATTCTGCTATAAATCTACCTAAGTGCGCTGAGTGGCGTGGGGCGACGGAACAGATTTTACTAGTTAGTTCATTGCCTTTTCAACAGTTCTGTTTGCCTGTCCAGTTCGATTCTCAATTTGGGATCTTTAGGTGTGAATTGTGATTTGGGGGTGGCTTTTAAACCCTCGATCCGCCGATGGATTCGAGCTGTCTATCCCTTCATGCAGCAACCAACCGAATTAGAAGTTCGTGAGATTTGGAGAACTTGTGAATCTTTCATCTCAGTTTACTCCCATTGAATATGATGGGTGGTGGGTGATCGAGTGGGACTAAAGACTCTTTGGGTTTTGGCTCTGATGACCTTCATATCCTGATCATTTTTCAGATCCGGTTGGACATCATCGGACATATCCTCATAAAAACTTGGTCTTACTCGGTATCTTATGGGGGTGTGCCATCTCTTGAACCTTGTACAATAGTAAACGTGTCGATCGACCCCTGATGATGTTCATCGAACATCAACCGTCATTTGCTGATGTTTCATTCTTCAGTTCAACCGGTTGCTGAATGTCATTATTCATTTGGTGAGTACCTTCCTTCAGATCGAGCAAGACTCACTTCACCGATGATTTCCTCCTTCGTGGATTCCAACTAACTCTAGAGATTACTCTCAGCAAATTTACAACTAAATTGGTAGCCAAGGCCCAATTAGCTACTCATAAGGTATAACATTTGAAAGTATAGGCATACCATAATGATGTGTTGACATCCTTCACGGTAAAAGGAGTGCGGAATCACTCCTTGGCACCTCGTTAATGACCTATAGAAGATGAAAGAATTGTCCTGAGATAATATTCTAATTCTTGGTTTCTATACTATACTCTACCTCGATAATTAAACTATGCCAATTATGATATATTTAATTTTGAACTTTTTGTGACATCAAAGACCCCAAATTATGCCAATCATGACATATTTATCTCATATTTTTTTTTTGTGACACAAAAAACTTTAAACTTGTATTTTTAAACATATTTAGGGCATGTTTGGTAACTATATTATTTTCTATTTTTGTTCTTTGTTCTCCTAAATAAAAAAATAACGAAATTCATTTGATAATGTCAACTAATTTTACAACTCCTTAGAATAGAAAAGTGGTGAGAGGATGGATTTGGAAAAAACAAAAAAGAAAAAAAAAATTACTTCTTTGTTTTTTGGAAAAAAATTTATTTTTAGAGCATTATTCTCAAAAACAAAGTTCTTTTAAGCGTCCTTCATTTTTATTTCAAACTTGTTTTTGAATAAAAATGGTTGATAAAATTATTTCGTTTTACATTTACGAAATAGATTTTGTTTTTTAATTTAGGTTTGGAATAGAAATCGGGTAAAAATTTTCTACTTTACATTTCAAGAACAAAAATCGAAATAATTTTCTCACATCAAACTCTTCAACCTTAATTTTGGTGACTCTCCCTCATCTCCTCTACGATGTCTCCCTCTCTCTTCTCCTCCCCCTCTCATCTTGACATCGTCTCCTCCACTGGACCCTCTGCCTCTCCCTCTTTTCCTCCACCGACATGTCGACTTTCCCTCATCTCCTCTACTAGACGTCTCCTCTCCCTCTTCTCCTCCACCGACGCCTCTCTCTCTCCTTCCCTCCTCCTCTCTACCTCTTCTCCTCGGATCTACACCTCGCTTACCTCAATCTTTGTCGTCGACTTCAACGACATCTCCTCAACGCCTCTCTCGGATCTGTGCCAAACGCCTCCCTTGATCTACATTGGACGCTCCCTCAAGTCCCAATCCCCTAACTATTTCCCAAATTAGGGCCACATGGGACTAATTATTAGAATTCATAACAATTTTAGGTCTAGATCGCCTTATTAGGATCAACAGATGTGGACCAGCCCAGTACAGGCTTATCGCTGGCTACCTCTTTTGTCATGAAGGCCATCCGATCGCATCGGTGTGTCGTGCTCGGGCTAGCATGGCCATGGACAATTCATTCTTTAACTTGGATTGAGGTGTTGGATGTTGATCCGGCTAATTTAAACAATAAATCAATCAAATTAATCAAAATTAAAATCAATGATGAAAATGAACATCGAAGTAGAGTTCTAGCACTAATGTTGTTTTTTTGTCTTTTATAAATAATGTCCCTATAATCTTAACGCTCGAGGTTTTTGAATCGGTAGTCTCTTCTGGATCTCCCGGTCTTCCCTCGCTCTCTTCTTCTTCATTCAACAAGAGGATCGCCGGAGAGCGGCACGCCCCGCCGTCCAGACCAGATCGCCGGCGACCCGTAGGCTGACGAGCGATTCTCCGGTAAACCCCTGATTCCCCCAATCGCTCCCGCGGCGCTATGGCTTGTTCTCCCTCTTTTCGTTCGTCGCCGACGAATTCGTGAACGCAGGCTAACGAGCGATTCGCGTGGGCAGGTCTCCGGCGAGGACAAGGCATCGATCGACGGCGATGGACCAGGAAGCCGCCCGGACCGCCCGGGAGTCCTGGATCTCGCGTTCCACATGTCGAACATCCTCGACACCGGCCTCGACCGCCACACCTCTCCGTCCTCATCGCCCTCTGCGACCTGGGCGTGAACCCCGAGGCGCTCGCGGCGGTCGTCAGGGAGCTCCACCGGGAGCCTTCTGCCGCGGCCGTCCCGATGCCGGGCCCGTATGAGGTTCGTCGCCCATCTCTTGGCCCGATTCACTCCGGGCTGGTTCAAACACTGGAGGTCTTCGTATGCAATGCCTCTTTTCGAAGACTTTCCACTAGTTTGCTCAGTGTCGTGTCTGATGTTTCGTTCAGATATTGGTCTGTCGAGGCCTCTTCGTTCTGAGCCTTTTTCTTTGTTCGAGCACTGCGTCAATGACACAGAAGATAAACCCATATCGCACCATTCCATATAAGGGGAAAAACACTATAATTGCTGACATCGTTGTTCCTTGAGAACTCGCCTGCCATTTCTGCCCTTTATCCATCAAATGTCCACCTGAAACTGTCATTTTCAATTCATTTAGAGATATTTTCTAGAGGATTCTCTTTCGGACAGATTATTGGCGTATTATTGAATGTGTTGCCTGCAGTGTTTAGAAATTTCTTTCCGGGTTGTGACCGCAGAGTTTTCTGTAAGATGCTTTCCAGCTTTTGTTGTTGTGTAATCTAGCAAGATACAATGGTGATATTCTCAAATTACCTTAGCATGATTAATTATTCAGAAAAATGTGAATAGGTTGTCCTGAATTGCATTACTTCTATAGGTAGCATCTTTTGGTATGCTGAAATTTTAAACTTTAGGGTAGTTGACTCTTTTTGAGCCTTTGAAGTTCAGTTTTTCCATAAAATTTCTGCTCTGCGAGAAAATGGCCAAGTAAATGGTTATCTGCAGGACAAAGTTCAAAACACATTTGACGGTAAAATATTGTGGTCAGTGAATTAGTGGAAGGTGAAGTAGACTAAAGAACTGGAGGAACTCTTTTACATTTCCTAGTAATTTGATCTGCCTGGTCATCCTAAAGTGACCTAAGTTATCCCTCCTTAAAGGATTTTGACTTTTCATTGCAAAGATATAATACTGGTAACTCAACAATCTGCTGTTGCCCCAATGGTGCCATGATCCCTAGATCTGCATTCTTTTGCAAAAATACTAGGTACTTGGCAGTTGATACATATGAAGCATGTTGTGACCCTTACTTCATACATGCATGATTGACTTAGACATTGATGTTACATCTCTTTTAGGTAGATTATTAAGTTCTTGCGATTACTTAGAGAGCTGTGGTGTGAGAAAAAAAAAAGAAAAATTTAGACTGGGCGCATCAATAAGATTCCATATCCGTTTCTGAGCAACGGATACAGTTCTGGATGGATGTCAATTTTCTCATGTATCCACGCTCTGAATCCCTTTCTAAGCTCCTTGTTGTGGGATGCTGATATTGTTGAACAACTATGTGCCAAATAATGACTTGCATTTTCACTGCTACTTTGCAGACTCAAAAAGCAGTGACAAAATGTATGTCTTGCATTGCAGTGACAGTGCGACTGAAGGTTGGGTAAGCCAGTGCTCTTTCTTTCAAGGGCAAATTGGTTGTTCCTGGACAAATCCTAGCTTCCTATATGCAAATAAAGATTTCTGCTCCTCTGTTTCTCTGTTTGAAGAGATTGTTGATCTTGAAGATGTTGCTTAGTGGGTTGTTGGATGCGTGACTGGTTTTTCAATCTGCAGAAGTTTGTACTTGTCTACTTGGAATCTACAGCAAATTCAACGTGACTAGGAGTGAATATGCTTATGTCTACCTACATATTAGTGTAGCTGAACATGTTTGTAGATATTTTAGGGATGTGGAATTTTAAGAGTTCTGTGTTAAATTGATGATGTTTGGGTTGTTTCTTCCACATTGCTGTAAACACTGAATCTTGATAAGGTTAATTCTTTGTCGGAAAGGAAACAATATGAATTGAATGACATTAGGCACATCAGCTGTTTAATTTCCGCTCTCCCGTAATATAAATTGCGGGAGTTGTCACTACTTTATGGCCTTTATTGCTCTGTTTGTGTTCTTCTGGAATGACTGTTTCATTGTGATCCATTTCTGAAGATTGAAGTAGGCATGTGATTGCGGTCTGCCATAAACTTTCTTGCACATAGATCCTGCAGCTGACTCTGCTGGAAGTATGGATTAGAATCATTTTAGTGATCATCATATTGGTCAACTGCATCGCTGAAAAATAGCCCTTTTTTAACTCTTCCCTCCATGGAAGCTTTCGTCTTTTCCCTTCATTTGGAGCTATTTTCAGGGACTTTTTAAATAGTTAGCCCACTTCATGTGAGCCATATCAGTCAATTTGCATGTAAAACATGTGTTATCATCTAATTTAGATTAGTTAATATCGTGCTGATTTAAGTAGAGATTTGTTACTTGTGAAATATGATAAAATATTTGGAAAGATGTAATTATCCACTATATCACTCTTTAAACATAAAGACCATTAATTACTTTGTTATACCCATAATTGGTATCCATACAAAATTGAAGATCTTAAAAAAATCATATTTTTTTCTAAACATATATGTTCTCATCAATGGAAAACTGATGAGATTCAAAACATTTAGTTGTACCTGCAAATATGTATGTTTATCTGTAATGTATATTAAACCTATGAATAATATCTTATGTTTGATATCTTGTTAACTATCTATGTTACATTATTGTTGCTATAAATGCAATAAAATTTGCAGATAATTTTACAGCTTTATCCTCACGAAGTAGGGAAGTTTCTCCAGCAATAAGCAATCATTTAAAGATGAGTACTTAAGGTTGGCCAATGTGCGTAGGGAGTTGATAGATGTGTAATTCTTGTGTTGTTCGATGATAGATTCGATAGAGAAACTAGACAACTCCCAGACCCAGGCGCCTCTGCTGATGGGCAATCCAAGCATTCCGAGATTCTTCTTACATTGCTATGGAGGGAGTTTGTATGTAAGTTCTATGGATGAGAAATACTGTCAAAGCATGCAAACCACCCAGGTCTTCTGGCAATGGTAGAGCAGATGACAATATCACAATTCTAAGAAAACTCGAGTATTTGATGGGTCGATTTTCAGCCCATCGCTGACAGCCTTTAAAAATCAATCTCTCTAGTGATAGGCAACCGGAGAAATCAGGACTGTCAACCGGTATAATCTTGTGAGGTTCAAAACCTTTCAGTTTCTGTGCACCTCTACAGATATATGATAGAAAGTAGCCAATGAGATGGCATGATAGGCATCATAGTTTGAACCAACTTAAGAAATATATACTCCCTTCATGTGTTTCCAACCTCGCCAGTTATCAGTAATTTGGCTCTGCATGGGGGATTTTTTTTTTCCTTTTTCGGTAGTAATAGAAGGCAATTTTTTTTTTTTTTGGTCGAAATAGTACAAGGCAGTTAAAACATAAACAAAGGAATCCAACAAAGCCTAGGGAAAGCAAACTAGCAATCCGTAGAGACCACAGTACCATAGGGATTAGAATACGCCACGGGATAGCAGGATTTTTTATGCAATTGCTTAGATTGGACATATGATTTAATCCGAGTCTTTGATAGGCAGCTCAAATAAGTAAAACATGCCTTTAGGACCCCAAGTTCATTCCAGAATATTTTGGCCACCACATAATTTCTCAGATTATGCTCAGAATCTTTCTCTTGGCTGTTAAATTGAGAGCATACTATGTCAATACTCATACCTCTATGAGCCGGTATTGATTTAGCAGCAATGCTATTATTGATAACAAGCCACATAAAATGCTTAATTCTAGGGGTGGTATCAGCCTTCCACGCCGGTGTCAATTTTTCATTCCTAACCTGAAAGAGATTCCTGCCTGCTGCAATTCCATGCGTGGAATTCAAACAAAGAGCCATTTTCGGAACATTCTGACAAACCTGAAGCTCTTGATTTTCCCTGCTGCAGTTAGGAACATCAGTAATAATTATCTTCAGGTAATCAGGAATATGAAAGGAAATTCTTGCAAAGTCCCAGCCATAACCTCTTCCCTAGCAAGAGGGCCTTCAAATGACTGGGAAGCACATGGCGACCCCTCTAATTCTGATTCCACAGACTGATATTAGACTCTGGAGCCAATTAAAAATCCAATGCCTTCTTGGAAAACTGGATCCCCAACAGCAGATGAAATATAAGGCGCCCGGCCCTGAAGAGCTGGGTGCAAGATTCTCTGTGATAAGCCGGGAGATCATAGGAGACCCGCGTTGCAAGCATGGTTCAGAGTTTCTGCAGTAGCAAGTTCATGTCGAGAGAAATGAATCGAGCCCAATTTCACCCTTGTCCCAAAGCTCTGCTTGTACTGAAGAACAAACACCATATCGATTGAGCACGCCCAGTCTCCTCCATTGTCGCGAATAAGGCCGCCTGCACCCGCCATTCCTGGATTGCCTTTAGAGGCCACAGTTCGTGTTTAAGTTTAAATCATCTCAACAGGAGAGGATCCCCTAAAAGAGAGATGCAGTAGCATCAACAAAATCACCTTTTATGAAAATTCTTGGGATGGCAAAACATCTCTTGCCAGTTTATTCAGGGAAGGTAAATCCATCCGGAAATAAGTTCTCATTCCGCTACTGCCATAGCAATCTATGGTAATGATTACAATTTTTGATTATGCAAGTGTTTGTAATTTCTAAATTGAACTCGTTCGAACTCATATCGCAAGATTAAACCAAAAAATTTCAGGTTCCATTTTCGATTATATTTAGGAGGGTAAAATGATCAGTCCAGCATTTTACCCAATAAGTGTCTCACACTTAGTTTAATTGGATTGCGTTTTTGATACACATGACAATCAAGATCGTCTCTTATATGATCATTGAAATGATCGATTTAATAACTGTGGCCTCTATTTTTAGCGAGATTATGAGTTTGATTTATGTTGTGAGGGAAATTGGCTTGTCTTAGATTATCTAATTTTGCTAGTATTGTTGCTAATTTATTTATCCAAAAAAAAAAAAGAAAACGGAAAAGAAAAATCTACCGTGTGGCCAAACTTTTTCTCCTCCCTCTCTCGACCGTTCCCCTGCATTCAAAACCATACATCTCAGCCGAAGCGAAACTGCGGCGCGAGCCAGCCGGCCCAATCATCAACCGGCACACACTCTCTCTCTCTCTCTCTCTCTCTCTGCGAAACCTTAAGTTTTCAAAAAAAAGGAGAGACCTTCTTCACCGCCTCTCTTTCACCCTCTCTCTCTCTCTCTCTCTCTATCTCTTCTCTCTAGCCATGGGGGACCTTGCCCGCAACTTTCTGCAGCACCTTTACTGGCAGTTCTGCGAACCAGACGACGACCCCCCCATCGCTTCTCAAGGCTCCCAGCCTTCTTCTTCTTCCTCCTCTTCTTCTCAAGCGTCCGCCTCCGAAACTTACCTCCTCGGTTTCATCATCGCCAACGTCGTCGGCCTCCGCCACTACTCCGGCACCATCAGCGGCCGCGAGATGGTGGGCCTCGTCCGCGAGCCCCTGAACCCCTACGACGAGAACGCCATCAAGGTCCTCAACACCAGGTCCCGTCCAGGTCGGCCATCGAGCGCGCCGTCGCCGCCGTCCTGGCCCCCTTGATCGACTCCCGTGATCTCCGTCGAGGGCATCGTGCCCAAGACCAGCAGCGCCGGGAGCAAGTTCAGGATCGCCTGCCAAGTTCACATCTTTGCCAGGGTCGAGGCCTTCGACCTCGTGAAGTCGGCTGTTTCGCGTGGCGGGTTGGTGCTCATTTCGGACGCGGGCGCGTCGTTCGCCCTGTCGGAGGCGGTCGTGGTGAAGGAGAGGAAGGGTGGGAAGGAGGTGAGGAGTGTGGATGAGATTTTAAGCTGGCCGACGAGAATGTCGGGAAGAAGGCGAAGATGGAGGCCCTGGAGCCGCTGGGAGAGGTTATTAAGTCTGTACTGTTCCAACATCAGAAGGAGGGTTTTGGGTTGGTTAGTTCATAAGGGAGAATTCTGGGGAATTGCCTCCGTTTTGGGAGGAGAGAGATGGTGAGTATGTGAACGTGTTGACGAACTATCATACAGATAAGCTGGCCGGAACCTCTGCGCGGTGGGATTTTTACCCGGATGATATGGGGTTGGGTAAGACACTGACATTACTTTCTTTGATTGCTTTTTTGATAAATTTGGTAGTTTTATAGCTGGGGATGGTGTCAATAGTGCTGGTGAACAATGTGGGGATGATGAGGTTCGATCTGAGTCGGCTAAGAGAAAGGGTAAGAAGAATTAGAACTGGTAAAGGGGTTTCTCAGTCGCAAAAGAAGCGTAAAACCCAAAAAACTGCTTCAACTAGTAATCGGAAGGTATCATCTTCAAGTCTAGATGAGACGCCTGATGTGCGAGTACCAAATCGACTTTAGTTGTGTGCCCTCCATCTGTGTTTTCCACTTGGATTACACAGCTAAGCAGCATACTATTCCTGGGAAGATGAAAGTATATATGTATTATGGAGACAGGGCGAGAGATGCCGAGGGAGCTTAAGAAATATGATATTGTGTTGACCACCTATACCATATTGGCTACTGAGGAACCTTGCAGGAAGAATCTCCTGTGAAAAAGATAGAGTGGTGGAGAGTCATTTTGGATGAAGCTCATCTGATTAAGAATGCGAATGCCCAACAAAAGCCAAGCAGTCACTAAATTGAAGGCTAAGAGGAGGTGGGTGGTAACTGGAACACCTATTCAGAATGGTTCATTTGACTTGTTCTCTTTGATGTCATTTTTGCGGTTTGAGCCTTTTTCTATAAAGAGCTATTGGCAAAGGATTTGATCCAGCGTCCACTCAGCCAAGGGGAATCAGACAGGGCTTTCCCGTTTGGGTAATTTTTTGGTGTCTATTATCTAACAATTTATGCATTGAAGAGAAAGATATATGTCCGATTCTGAGGATTAATATTGCAGCATGTCCATTTAGGAGGTCATGTTAAAAATGGAATTTTATAGGCATAGTATTTTATTCAATAATGAGTCATCTGTGCTGCTTAGTTTTTTATCTGATCTATTTAAGAAGTCTTAGAATGCCTTGAGATTATTAATACATGAGATACCGGTTGGAGCATTATAACAATCACTTTGACTTATAAAACCAGGATAAATGTTTTGATGATGAAATTGCTTCATCAGTTCATATCCAGCTTTTAATCTCATGTGCCTAATAGTCGTGACTGTTGATTTCTGTTCTTGTGTGGGCCGTGCTCTTTATGTGGTATTTTAATGTATTTTGCTTCATGTCAGGTTCTGATGGCCACCATTTCTCTACGAAGGACAAAAGGACAAAGAGGTTTGATTGGATTACCCCAAAAAACAATAGAGACTTGTTATGTCGAACTTTTCGTGAAGAGCGTGAACTGTATGACCAGATGGAAAGAAAGGCCAAGAGTGCTGTCCAGGAATATCAATGCTGGTAGTTTGATGCGTAATTACACTACTGTGCTTGGTATAATTCTGAGACTTAGACAGATATGCATTAGCATGGCCTTGTGCCCTCCAGATTTGAAGTCACTTCTTCCCTCTGACAATATTGAAGGTATTGTGATGTCCTAATGGATACTATGTGTTATTTTATACATGACTTGGTATGTTTCACCATTGAGGAAAATTTTAGAGATTGTTTAAGTTAGTTTTGGTGGTTGAGCTGGTGTTTGTGTGTTGTCACGGTTGTTTTTGTGGTTTTACCTTTGTAAACATTTGTCATGCAAAACTAGGTTTTCAGTTGTTTGAACATTTGTGATTCTTGAATTTCCTCTAGTTTCCCAGCCAAAATTGGGGAAGAAAGAGTTGCTGTCATAATGCTTCTTCTAGTTCTCTGTACAATATGTTCATGAATCAACATGTGTACTTAAATGTTCTCATGATTTCCTCCAAAAGGGAAGTTTTGCCTCATTTGGGACATTAAGTAGAGCAATGGCTATTATTGTTAGTAATTAAATTTTGAGTAAGACTCTTGGATGACGAGGATGGGAGTTGGACATATTTTACTCTGACCTGTGTATAGCTTGCTTGTGAAGTAGTCAGCCTGATCTAAAACTCTGTCATTTACGCATACATAGGACTCCAAATATGAAGTCAGTTTACCTCAACAGTATTAATTGGATATCTGCTACATGCCAGTCAACCCACAGAAGCATTGCATGATAATTCTCCTTACATTTTGGGTTTTTTTTTTTAATAATAACTTGGAATTTTAATATGGCACGTGTTATCTGCAATCTGCCTGCTACTCAGCTATCTAAATTTGCCTTGGGAGTTTTGACTAGATCTGAGGAAGTGTTTTCTTATGTTGAGTTTGAAGAACACACTTTGAAGACTTTATAGAACTTAAACTTTTGTTGTCGATGGATATCCTTAAATTTGTAATTTTGATTTAATTATGCAACTATTTTCTTTTTAAGTAAATAAGGCCATGGACAGTGTCATGTTAAGATTGCGTTTCCATTATCTGTCCTTGAAAGTTATGAAGGTCCTTTTGCTTTTATTTGATGTGCAATGAACAATAGATAACTGTGATCCCAAATGTGGCAGATGTATCTAATAACCCAGAGTTGCTGAAGAAGTTGGTTGCAGTGCTGCAAGATGGTGAAGATTTTGATTGCCCTATTTGCATTTCTCCATGTACCCTGATCTCATAATCACTTGTTGCTCACATCTATTGCCGAAGCATGTATTCTCAAGACTCTACAGAATTCGAAAAGGAACTGTCCCCTTTGTCGCAGTCCTTTGACTGAGTCTGACCTATTCTCTGCTCCAACGGAATCATCTGAAAATAGCAAAGTGGAAAATTGTTCTGAATCCATTTCTTCTGCCAAAGTTTCTGCTCTTTTGAAACTCCCTCCTTGCAGCAAAAGGACCAAAAATTGACTTCAAAATCAGTTGTATATTCTCAATTTAGAAAAATGCTATTACTCTTGGAAGAGCCACTTAGAGCAGCTGGTTTTTAAGATCTTGCACTCCTGGACGGTTCAATGAATGCAAAAAGGAGATCACGAGTGATTGAAGAGTTTGGAGCACATGAGCAAAATACAGCCCACCGTGTTTGCTTGCCAGCCTCAAGGCTTCTGGTGCTGGTATAAATCCCGGACAGCTGCATCGACGGTTTATCTGCTAGAACCGTGGTGGAATCCTGCAGTTGAGGAACAAGCCATGGATCGAGTTCACAGGATTGGGCAAAGGAGGATGTGAAGATTGTAAGGTTGATGTACATAACAGTATCGAAGAGAGGATATTGGAGTTACAGGAGAGGAAGAAGAAATTGGCAAGGAAGCATTCGGGAAGAGGGTTTCGAAAGATCGAAGACGGATTGGGTTGGACGATTTCGTGCGCTCATGTCCTTGTGAAGACATGGGAGAAGTAGTTGTGCATACTTTTTTGTAAGTTTCTCACAAGTAAACTTTTGTTTGCTTACTTTTGGCTATTTTCAATGTTGGTGGGCGAATTTCAGGTAGAATGCTGTAGCCAGCTTCGATTGTCCTGAAAATTTTGTGTAAATTCTAGTCCAGACATGTTTATGTCCTTAAACTCAGTTTGCCAAAAGCATGAACTGTTTTACATGCTTGAGCACGAGATGTTGGAGGACTAATGGCACTTATCATTCCGGGTGCCCAGATGCAGCTGCTCTTGTTGCAAATGTTGCCCACCAAGTCTATTGTTTTGTTGGATATCGCCTCTGGACTTCAATCTTCTAATTTAGATTGTAATTTTTTTTCATCTGTGCAAAATCTGTGGAGTCATAATAGAAAGGTTTTGTTGGATATCACCTCTGGACTTCAAAGTGGAGCTGTAACAGAAAGCTAGAATGTAGTTCAAGCTCCTATTTGTAAAACTAGAGAGGAGCTCTGAACTTGTGTTTCTATCTGAGTGAAATCAAATGAGGGGATCTCTATCTATGCAAAAGGATCCTTGATCTCTAACCCAATCTAACGGTAGAGATCAATGAGTCTTTTTGGAATACAAGTATATTTCTCATTTTATCCCTGAAAAATACTCTTGATTGCCTTTGTATACATTTCCCATATTGACATCAAGAATGATCTAGAGTACTCAGAAAAGTCCTTAGAAGCTTCAAGGTTCACCTGGTTAACTTGGAGAATTCCTTGCAACATTATGCCTCATTTATCGGCTTAGAGCGTTCTATTTTTTTGTGGATTAAGTGAAAATCTTTCTTTTCAGTCTTCTAACCTGAGAACCATCACTTCACGAAATCGACTTGCCTTTTCCATTTCCTGGTTCTGTGAAGGGAACAATAAGTGAAGAAAAGTGGACAGAGTTTAAAATGCCGGTTTATCTTGTATCTCCTGAAGAAGTAAAAGGGATCAGGTGGGGAATGGCGGAGCTGCCCGTAAACTCCACAGAAAGGAATTTTGCAAAAGCCGAAGAGTTGACTTCCCACGGGAGAGCCGTTAGTGAGGGACTCCTGAAGGAGTCATTTCGGAACGAGATATTTGATGATCCTTTTCACTCATCGACTCGAAAGTATGAAATCCATTTTCGAGTTTGTTAAAGGCAGCATCATGTTTGCGTTGCTCTAACGGACTGCTAGTTATCGAATTTTACAAGCGGATTGATTTAGGCAGTGAACTTTCTAACCCGATATTCAACAGAGTTCATAATGATTCACTGATTGGTCTATCCATTATTGCTGAGATAAATGTTGGATAGTCTTCAAGATGAAAACTCCAAGAACATGGTACAATTTTAGCCGATATCAATCTCGAGGGATTGTAATGGAAGAAGGGTAAGTTGACTCGACAAGGAGAATCAAAACAAAAGACAAGTGCATTAAGTGACTTAATTAGAGCAGCAAATAGTTATCTAGAATATCCAAGTTTCTCCCATTACTTTGACATGATCAAAACCCTCCAATTCAAGCGCTTCATATGCTGTAAAGTTTAACAAGCATCAGGGTTTGAACTTTGGAGCTACATAATCTATTTCATCGCACTGACAATATATAAGTCATAGCGAATTCAATGACATCACGTGAGAACTGATTCAATCTTTTTACTTTTTTTCTTCTTTTTTTCGTTTGAGTACTATTTCAACCTTGGCATCACACCTGCACTTTTGATAGCGATCCATCTGCACAAAAAGAACTTACCAATCTCACCAAACCAAGTCGAAGCCATGCTTCAACGTTAGACTTTCAGAAGCAGGGGGAGGTAGTGAATCTCGCATTCCCATGGTAAAGCTCCTTGTTTAATGAACTCCTGATCCAGATTCAGATGTCATTGCCTAGAGGTCTATACACCTTTTAATTTAACCCATTCAACCACTGGAAGCTTACACAAGGCAGCTGATCCCAGGAATAATATTGAATTTACTTATAATCTCCCAAAAGAAAGCTGATTATAATTATGTTATTGCGCCATATCAGAAGGTTACAAGGATAAGAGGAAAACATGGCAGCAAAACAAGAGCAACACATTGCTCAATCTTAATGAGGTGTATTTTATGGCTTGTTCGGTGCTGAGGAACGCAGGTAGCTCAGGAGAGTAGTCGAATAGTTAACCAGCATATCTCTAGGTGGAACGCAATCTTTAATCAGCGGAATTTGATGAAGTTTTGTGCCCATTCATGAAGGGATGGGAAACTCTCAGCATCAAGAATTTTAATGCCTCAGTTTCTTCAATGACGCCAAGCCAATGTGGGATCAACCAACTACAAGATCCAAATAGCCTATCTTGTCTCCTGCGAAGAACTTCTTCCCTTTGATCTGCTTCTCTAGATACCCAAACGACTCTAATGTACTCTCCACTGCCTTCTCCTTTTCCAGCGTATCAGCATGACATGCTGCTCCCCAAGTTCAAAGACACACTGTTCTCAGTGACATGGGAAAAAGAACAAGCAGGCTTGTCATCAGAAGAATTACTTGATTCGATGGGCATTTATTCTGCTGTAGCCAAAAACATGCATGATATAAAGTCTCTGTTTCTGAAGGATGTGAATTATATATTTGGGTGCCAGAAGAAAATCTAACCGATAAGACATACTAGAAGAGTTACTAAGAGGATTTAATAACATTAACTCTTTGTACATGGGTAAGCATCCCCTTGGCAAAGCCAGCTCTATGGTTGATTTTCTACATCGATTTAATTTAAGGGCTCGTTCTTTTCAATGCAATTTTCTCAGTTGCAGACACAGCATCAGAAAACCTTTTCATGGAGAAAAATTTGTAATATTGCATTTTCCGTTGTCCAGCATATATAAGCAAGAAAACCGATTCCAAAGAGCTCCATCCATATTCCGTATCAATTCTGCCATAGTTTGCCATTCAGGAGCTGGCATTTAGCTTTGATATGTGCTGTGTATCCATAGATGGAATCTGGGGGGTTCAAAGAAAAGCAAGTATGGCATTCCAATGTCGCTGCTTTACCTTAATATGTTTCTCCTCCATATTCTTGTCTCAGAATATGGAGGAAATAATCAAAGTCACCTTGCCAATTGCCATCAGCAAACTGCAAAAACAACACACGAAAAAAACAAAAACCAGGGAAAAAGTCGAAAGAGTCACCTTGTCGTCAGCAAACTGAGCCCAGAACCGAGCTTGAGCTCTCTCATAAGCGTCTTGAGGCAACAATGGATAAAAGATCACCTCCCTTCCACTTCTCATCAATGTACTCCAGAATCACTTTCGACTCTGCAACCCGACCCATCGTCCAACAGCACCAGGACCTTCTTGTGCACCTGGTTCGACTTCAAAAGCAATTCGCTCTTCCCCTTGTCCCAGTCTTCAACAGTGAGCTCATACTCGAGGCCCTTCAGTTTCAGAGCCCACTCGATTCTCGTGCAGAACAAGCTCGTCGCAGAGACTATGATCTTTAATTAGCCATGATCGTGCTTTGTTGTTTTGAGCGGTATAATCGAGTAGGGATCTCTCGTGTATAAATAAATATGAGACGTGCTCTTGAAAACGACAGCCCTATTTAGTCTTATGCTGCTGTAATATTTTAAGTTTGACCGTCAAAAAAAGAAAAGAAAGAAAAGAACAATTGAAAAGTCAAAGAAAGGAAGTGGACGTTCAGCAATATAAAAGGTCGAGATGCACGCCAGAAAGGGAAAAGAAAGAGGGGAGAAAGAGATAGGGAAAGAAAGAAGAAGAGAAAGAGCAGAAAGAAGAGGGGCATTCACCTGCCTCGCCAAACCGATTTGACTTCGATTCATGACACTCTGGCAGCCCTTATTCTTCCAAGCGGAGTAGATTTGGAGGTTAGGTCATAAATTCAGAATTATGTAAGATTTGAGCCATGAAGTTTGATTTGAGTTGTTGAGCTATGCAATTTCATGAAAATGATGGTTTAAGGAGTTGTGGCTGTGGGTTTTGACATAAGTCGTTTTGGTGCAATAATTTGGTCAAAGTGAGAATTTTAAAATTTCTCATTCAAGTTATGCATTGCAAAGGAGCTTGAATTATCACTTTTGGTGAGCAATTTATTAACACGTAAGGTCATTTTGTTAGCGTTTATGCATACTTAAGCCATTTCATAGTTGAGGTAGTGTTTCCTTTATTTTAACATTGATTCTCATTTAATTGCTAAGATTATGAAATTGTGCTTTCGTTTCCTTAAGCGTTCTTTGGTCTTGGTTTTGGGCATTCTAGGTGAATACTATTTTTTCTTTGAGTTTGTGAAACTCATATTCTTAAAATTATATAGATTATGTATATGTAGTATGAATTACGAAATGGCATTGTTGCATAAAAATCAAATTTAAAGAATTCTATAGAACTTATGAATGGAACTTGAGAATGGTTGTAAGAAAAAATATTGTGAAAGGATATAATTTGTGAAATGAGTTCTTTTATTATTTTAAGAAACCTTTATGAAAGGCTTCTCAAAATGTTAAGGAGTTTATGAAATAGATTTCAAAATGATGTAAAAAATGTCTTGTAAAGTGTATTTTATTTGATCGCGGGTTCTGAAAGGTTATATAAATTTGGTTTACCAAAACAGCTTATTGTTAATATTCTAGATTGACTTAAGTGAATATTGGAGGTGCTTTCGATATTGCTGTGATCGATTGAGGGGAGAAGCGTAGGGAATAGATATTGGATAATGATATCGTCACGGGCGATCAATTTTGTAAATGGAGACCTTGTGGGAATCTTGATCGCATTATCACTAAGTGTTGTATTGTAACGATGGTAGGATAGAGCAGTAGATTGGTTGATAATGTGTGAATTGATGAGATTAATCAATAGAATAGGCCATTGATATGTGAGTTGTTGAGATTGATTGATCAATGGACTGGATCATTGATATTATTGTTTTTGCTACTACTGAGTAAATGAGTATTTTCGACCTATACAAAGTTTGTTGAAATGAAACAATTCATAGTACATATTTTATACTTTGAGTTGGATTATAAGATCTATTACTCATTGAACCGTGGTTGCTTGCCCCTCTCTTTTCCAATCTTTTCAAGTTCTTCCATTAGTGGCAATAGTATGAGAGTGCTAACAACGGGGACTTTTGGTTTGAGACTGTGTCTTTCAAATGAAGAATGGCCATGTCCCTCTCCCATCTTGGAGTATGACAGCTGCCAAGTTGAAATCTTGGAGCACGTAAAAGGTGCCCACCATTGACAAGGAACAGTGAAAGGCAAGGCGCAAAGACGAAACAAAATAGATTTGTTTAATATACACAATTAGACTTCATTAACATAAGTTCATCATGAAATAATAACAAAATTGATGCATTTCTGCTGAAGTATATGTAGATCCAAGCTGCATTTGCTTAATATACCTGAGTCTATAAGCCTGTTCAGTAACTTTTTACTCAGTATTAACCAGTACAAACTTGCACACAAAAATGAGGCATCGGTCCACAGATCAAATCAAATTTAAGTCGCATATGCAGCTACCAACAGGAATCTCACTAAGCATAGAAGCAGAATAGACTTATTATGCACCACATCATGAGGTTACAAGAAAAAACATCTCGGAGTCCCTCGTCTTTGCTGTGGTCCTTAATCGAAAGAAGGATACACTTGGGGTTTCTTAGCTCCAAAGGGAACGCATGGTTTCTTGAAAATGATCTTCAACTTTAGTTTGATAGCTGCCAAGTTTGAATGAACGGGGTCGCAGAGAGGCTCTTGAAGTTGCCGTCATTGACAAGTATAAGGGGAAGGGACAAGGGGATGTAGTCCATTCAAAGAGATGTGGAGACATTTTCATTTAGGTGACCGAGGCTAATAATATACCAATGCATGGAATAATTTATCAAGAAAAAATTTACCTTATTGCTACAAATACGATTTTTTTTTTTTGACATGCTATGTGATCAACAAAGGTATATTTTTACCCCACCCTATGGCAGCCGAGTTGGTGGAATCGGATGTTGAGGCGCGCGAAGAGCGGGGTTAGTCGGCTTCGTCACGATACGGCTTAAGTGGGATGCGAGTGGGTGGTGGGTCTTAGTCTTTTTAGGTTTATGTCATATATGACAGAGCGATGTTATGCTAGTTTGTATTTGAAAAATATTTTGATCAGAAAACAGGAATGTTTTCTTGATGTATACATTTCATATAAAAAATCCACATCGAGCAATTAGCGACTAAGAGGAGCGATGGGCCCTCATCAGCCCGCTTGTTGCAGTAATGCTTACATGTAATACGATCGCATGTATGTATCTTTTTGGCCGTATGCGTTCGATTTTTACAAGCAGATTGACTTAAGCAGGTGAACTTTCTAACCCGATATTAAACAGAGTTCATAATGCTCCGATGATTGGTCTATCCATTATCGTTGAGATAAGGTTGGATAATCTTCAGGATGAAAACTCAAGAACATGGTACAATTTTAGCCGATGTTAATCTCGAGGGATTGTAATGAAAGGAGGGAAAGTTGGCGACAAGGAGAATCAAAACAAAAGACGACAAGTGCATTCACTTAATTAAGAGCAGCAGATAGTTATCTAGAATATCTAAGTATCTCCCCGTTGCACTTTGACGTGATCAAAACCCCTCAATTCAAGTGCTTTATATGCTGCAAGTTTAACAATCATCTGGGTTTGAACGTTGGAGCTACATATTCTATGTCATCGCATCAACAATCTGTAATTCAACAGCACCATGCGAGAACTGATTCAATCTATTTTTTAAATTCGAATACTATTTCAACCTTGGCATCACACCTGCATTTTTTTATAGTGATACATCTGCACAAAAAGTTCCCAATCTCACGAAACCAAGTCGAAGCCATGGCTTCAACTTTAGACTGTCAGAAGCAAGGAGAGGTAGTGAATCTCGCATTCCCAAGTAATGGTCCTTGCTTAATGAACTCCTGATCCAGATTTAGATGTCATCGCCTAGAGGTCTATACACCTTTAATTCAAACCCATTTAACCACTGCAAGCTTACACAAGGAACGGTGATCCCAGGAATAATATCGAATTTACTTGTAATCTTCCCAGAGAAAGATGATTGTAAGGTATTATTGCACCATATCAGAAGATTACAAGTACAAGAGAGGAAACCAGGGGGAAAAACACGAGCAACGCATTCCTCAATCTAAATGAAGGGTTTATTTCAGGGCTTGTTCGGTTCCAAGGAACGCAGGTAGCTCAGGATACCAATCAATAGTTAACCAGCATATCTCTGGGTGGAACATTCCTTAATCAGCGGAATTTCGATGACGTGTTGGGTATGTGTGCAAGTGTGTATGTGTGAAATATGGGTGGATATGAGTAGACTACTATGACAAGGAAATATGGGAAAAACTTTTATTATGATAGTTGGTATTACAAAGAAATGAACATTTCTCGTGTTCTGGTACATAGAATAAACATCGACTAACTCCTATTTATAGGCGTGAATCACCGCCTTTCTCTACTGACTTTGAGTACAAAAACTAATATAAAATTTCAGCTTGCTTCTTTGTCTCCTGCTTGTTGCGGCTAGTCAAAGTCCAAGTTGGACTTTGCTTTCCTTTTCTTCTTTCATCCGGATCTTCTCGATGCTTCTCCCTTATTCTCCATTTTTCTATACTCTGCGGCTCCACACAACTTTTGTTGACTTTTGTTTACTTTTTGCCTGAAGTAAATTGTTGCTGCCGACTTGTTCCTTCTCCATTAAGCATGAATAGTCTAGTGTGTTTTAGTACTTTCCAAAAATGGATCACATTTTAACATGAAGTTTTGTGCCCACTCATGAAGGGATGGGAACCTTTCAGCATCAAATATCTTCATGCCCCCAGTTTCTTCCATGACGCCGAGCCAATGCAGGATCCAACCAGCCACAAGATCCAAATAGCCTATCTTATCGCCCATATAAAAACTTCTTCCCTTCGATCAGTTTCTCAAGATAAGCGAAAGACTCTAAATGCAGTCTCCACTGCTTTCTCCTTTTCAGGGCATCTTCGGCCCGATAAGCTCCAAAAAAGCCAAAAAAACACACTGTTCACAGTGACATGCATAAGCAAGCATCTCATCAAGAAGAATTATTTGAATCGGATGGGAAATTTTTTCTGCTGTAGCCACAAACGTTCTGATATAAAGTCCTGTGTTTCTGAAAGATGTAAATTATATGAGGTTGCCAGAAGAAAATCTGACCTATAAGACGGACAAGAAGAGTTATTAAGAGGATTTAGTAACATTAACCCTTTCGTTACATGAGTAGGCATCCCTTGGCAAAGCTAGCTCTAAGGTTGATTTTCTACATCGATTGAATTTAAGGGTTCGTTCTTTTCAACAGAATTTTCTCAGTTGCAGACACAGTTTCATCAGAAAACCTTTTCATGGAGAAAAATTAGCAAGATAGCATTTTTGGTTGTCCAGCATATATAAGCAAGAAAATCCGATTCGAGAGAGAATCATCCATATTCAATGGAACCGATTCTGCCATTAGTTTTCTATCCAGGGGCTGCCATTTAGCTTGGTATTTGTTGTGTATCCATAGATGGAATCTGGGATTCAAGGGAACAAACATGCCACTCCAACATCACGCCTTTTACATAATATGGTTCTCTTCGTATTCTTGTCTCAGAGTATCTCTCTCTCTGTCTCTCTGTCTCTGTCTCTCTCTCTGATGCATCCAGCGAGCATGAAAACGCACCTCTTCACCCGAAGGATCTTTTCGCATGGTTTTTGTGCTTTTCTAGTAAACATCAAATTGAAGTATCTTCCAGAAAGTTGAGCCAATTCAGCAACAAGCTTGAACTAGACTCGAATTATTGGCACGGCAATTCATTTTCAGCTTACCAATAATAAACTTTGGGGGCAAAAAAGTGAACATCCTGCCTCCGATTGCACAATATACTTCGAATTTTCCCTAAAAGCATCTAGTAGAATAATTGCTCCATCAGAACTCGTACTCCTCATAACGTGAACAAAACAACAGAAACAGACGAAAAGACAATAACCGGGGGGAAAAGGTCAAAAGAGTCATTGTCATCAGCAAACTGAGCCCAGAAACGAGCTTGAGCTCTCTCATAAGGGTATTGAGGCAACAACGGATAAAGATCACCTCCCTTCCACTTCTCATCAATGTACTCCAGAATCACTTTGGACTCTGCAATCACGACTCCATTATCCAAAAGCACCGGGACCTTCTTGTGCACCGGGTTTGACTTCAAAAGCAATTCGCTCTTCCCCTTGTCCCAGTCTTCCACAGTGAGCTCGTACTCAAGGCCCCTCAGTTTTAGAGCCCACTTGATTCTCGTGCAGAACAAGCTCGTTGCAGAGACTATGATCTTTAACTTAGCCATGATCGTGCTTTGCTGTTTTGAGCACTGTAATCGAGTTGGGATCTCTGGTACATAAATAAATTTGAGACGTGTTCTTGAAAACAACTGCCATGTTTAGTCTAATGCTGCCAAGTTGGAGTCTTGGAGCACATCAATGGCGCGGCCATTGACGAGGAACAGTGTGAAACGCAAGGCCAAGAAGGAGAAACAAAATAGATTTGGTTGTTTGATATACACAATTAGAGTTCATTAACATAAGTTCATCATGAAACAATAACAAAGTGGACGCATTTCTGCTGAAGTATACGTAGATCCGAACTACATTGCTTGATATACAGGTCTAAAAGCCTGTTCAGTGGCTTTATTTAGTATTAACTAGTAAAAACTTGTAGGAAAAATATGGCTTGAATTTAGATTGAACAATCAAATAAGACTTTGAAAGCATTAATATCATTTTCTTTAAAGATTCTTTCCCTACTCTGATATTCTTAATAGTTATTGACAAAATATTATCCTGGATCTGATAAAGTGCGAAGTGAGAATACTAATAACAATTCTAGTATTTCTCTAGATTTCTTAAAAAAAATTAAAATAATGCTGTAATTTTGGAAATAAGACTTGAAAAGACTTGATTTACATTCATGCCAAGAATTGACATGAATATCGATTTTAATGAATATAGGCAACCCTTCCGAAAATATTACAAAGTAAATAAAGGTATGCTTTTGGGAAAAGTTGCAAAGGGAGCATGGTGTTTTTTTTTTTTTTTTAACTAAAAGTTACAAACCATTAAGTATATTTTGAAAGGTTATCCGGAAAAAATGCATAAAATTCAGAATAATAAAAAATATAAAATAAAATTTCGAATTTCATAGTATCTTATTGAATGAATAAATATAACCTTTGGACTAATTAATTTTAACAAGATAACCGTATGAAATAAAATAAAATTAAATAATAAATAAGGGATTAGTGCCAATTAAATCGGACATGCAAGTGTGCTAAGTGCACTAATAATCGTATACCCACATGTAGGTATTGTGAGATCTAGCCACACCCCAATCTATTGAAGATCGTTGCTGATGCCAATTGATCTTAATTGATTTTTGATTATAGGGAATATTTTATGTACATCTTTGGGATATTGTGTATATTTTATTCTTTCATATTTAGACACTTTGTATTATAAATAGATTGTAATTACATGCGAAAGGAATATAGAAAAGCAATATACAATTCTCCCAAACTTCAAGCTTTTCTATTTTCCGACATGGTATCATAGCCTCCTTGGCCTAGCTTCCACAACGCCTTTTTTCTTTAGGAGGAATCATGTCGAAGATTGAGGATTCAACTTCCGGGTGTTTGAGGAAATACCTGAGTCCCTCAACAATCGAGAGAGGAGCGTCATCCTGGAGTAACAAGACAAATCCATCAGAAAGTCAAACAGGTCTCGTGCAGCCTGTGCAGCCCAACACAGGATTTAATCCTGTAAATCCCTTCATAGGACCATACATTCGGTGGTTTTGTATCAATTCAGCCAAATCAAGGAGGTTCGACTCGGAGAATTTACCTCCAAATTGAGCCGAAAGGATTGGTGTGATAGAGGAAAGTCTATCGCACATACTTGGAGCGGTCTTGGATCTGGGCGGCGGACCTTCCAAGTCGAGTGGTTCGGGTCCTGGATATAGGGCGAGCAATTCCTACCCGGCCTACGGACCCGGTTCTTTCCGTTTGCAAGTCTCGCTAGAGTTGGCGGCCAGCCGCAACTCCGGAGACCCGCTATACACCACGACCGCCGACGGACTAGAGCTACGTAAATAGATCTCCCCAGTGTCGGGACCGGAGAATTACTCCATGTGGTCTCGCGAACTTTGGCGAGCGCTTGTGACCAAAGACAAAGACAGATTTTTGGATGACACCATCCGATATCGTCCGATGATGAACGCCTTGCACGACAATGGTGCAAGTGCAACCAACTTGTTCGGACCTGGATAGGAAATTGCCTCACGGCGGAAGTCGCCGCTGGGGTACCACCGACCGAAGATGCAAAAAAAAAAATTGGAAGAATTTACGGGAAATGTATGGTAAGCTAGATAGAGCGAAAATTTTCACGCTAGCACAAACTTTATCATATCTCAAGCAGGGAAATTTATCGATCCGGCAATCTACAATGAACTCTCTGCCCTATGGGAAATCGAAATGACAAGAGGAGAAATTAGAGGGACCTAGAGGTGACTTTGTGCCCAAAACCAGGCCATGAGAGATCGGGAGAAGGTTACATGCTTCCTACTCGTGTTGAATGAGAGCTACTTACCGTTTCGTAGCCAGATCTTGGCCATGGATCCGGTTCCCGCTCGGCCGCATATATTAGCTTGCGATTCAAGAAGAATCCGAGAGGCCGAGTGGGTCGAGCATGTGAAGATTGGCGACCGCGTCATTCTCGCAGCCAAGGCCTCGTTGAGCAACGACTCCGCTCGAAAGGTCCGGCCATGGAGGTTTTTCGAAAGAAAACGGGACGCTAGGGTTACGGGAGGAAGAAGAAGAGGCTTTTATCCATCTCAAATGGACCGCGGGATTATTTCGCAAGATCGACGGTTCGGGCAGCTCATGAGGAATGAACGGCTAAGATTCAATCTTCAGATCGACGGTGGAGGCTCCCCTTCGCACGATCGGAGGGCTCACCTTTCGCCCTTGCAGCAGCCGCGATGCGACGGTCCCATCGGCGTCCATTTAAAGGCGATCCAATGGCCAAAATTTGGCCACATCCCGAACAGAAATAATTCTAACAAATGGAAAGGTAAATTTTGTGATTATTGCAAAAATGGGATGTAGACCCTGGAGTGCCAAAAGTTCGCACAAATTGACACTTAAGTGCAAAAGTTATGAAAGATACACTTAAGTGCCAAAATCGGAGCAAAATGGATCACTTGAGTGCCAATCCGGCCAAACTCCGGTCAAATTGCATACGTGGCATTTTCCGGCGACTTCTTTTGCGAGGTGGCAAACGTTTAAAGAAAAAAACCCACGTGGACGACAAAAACGACATCATCCATCCACCTTTGAGCGAGCTGACCTAAACGACGTTGTTTTTCATTGGTGTTAAACGACGCCGTTTAGGTCATTTTGGCTTAAGCACACCTGGCCATTGTCGTTCCTTCCTATCTGCGTTCACATTAGATCTCAATCGCCGCCGCCCTTCTCTCCGCCGCCGTTCACGCCCATAGGTGGTCATCGGCCGCCGTTGTTGGTTGTCGTCGCCACTCAGCATCGTTGGTCGTCATCCCCACTCACCATCGTCGCTCCTCCAGGTTGGGCCCCTTCTCCCCCTCCCTTGTGATGAAATTAGGGCTCGATTATTTTATTAAGGCTCCGATGGAAATGCTATTGAAATGCGCGCGCTCTATTTGGCTACTCCCTTGTGTGGAGATGCCTGCCTCGATCGATGATTTCTGCAGTCGAGGCTCAAGTGAGACGAAATATTGACTAATGTGGAATTAGGAACTAGTGTATTTGAGTGAAAAGTTATTGAATTAGGTGGTTGGAATAATGGCCCTTAAGTGCTCTGCAAAGAGCACGCAACTTTGCTATCAATCTTGCTTTTGTTCCTTTGATTCTGATCTTTTCGTTCTTTTTAGTCTTTTTCTGATTGTTGTTTCTAATCAAATGGTCGACATATATGGGGAACATTGAAGAGTGCAAAATTTGTTTTGATACTTTATATAAGTTCATTTACCCGCAAGGGACAAATTCGAGAAACCACATGTAAGTACCTCCTTTTAAAGTTTATAAACTATTAGCTCTTTTGACATGTAGTATTAGTCTATTGTGCAATGGATAAATTTAGGGCTTGGATTATGTAATGACCTCTTGACACAATATATTAATGGCCAAACATTATAGATTAGGGTATGATTTCTCCTCTTGGCTGGATGAGAAACAGAACTTTCACCCTATAATTTTACATCAAGCTTGCCTTAATGAAATTCTATATGTGTTTTCACATGAAAGATAGATTTGATTAAGTGGATGTACATTCTCACGTCGTAGGTTTAATTCAGCAAAAGATAGTAGACAAAATTGCTTGGGCTGTGCTTGTTGTGGGGACCTCTGTTTTTGGTTTATATTTTTAAGGGAAGGCAAGGCAAGGCAAGGCAAATAATTAAAGTGGCGACCTCTTGGCTGTCATGTAGGGGCATATTCTCAGTGTGAGGGCCTCTGTTTTTTTATTAATATTGTAAGGGAAGGGAAGGTTAATTATTAAAGTGGCAACCTCTTTTTTTGCTGTCATATAGGGTCTTATTGTCAGTGTGGGGACCTGTTTAATAAAGTCCATGAGAGTGGGGGGACTCCCTTATGCGATTGTCTATTGTTCTTTGTGGATGTGGTCCCAAAAACTAATTATTCTTTGTCTTGTTGTTGGTGTAGAAATAGCTCATGACAAGGATTATGTCGCTGTCATAGTTTTGTTACTGTGGAGAATTTAATTGGGGAGGATGAGTGGGAGTATGAGGGTGGAAATGAGGGCACCATTTTTTTCGACATTAAGAAGGCATCTTATATAGGATTTGTAAGGGATATACTAACTTATTTGCCTTGTAAAGTTCAGAAGTTGCTGTATTGTATTATTGGGAAAGGCTTAAGAGATGGTTTGCGAACCTTAGAAAACGATAACAGTTTTAGGGATATTCTATACCATTATCTTCATGGTGAAGAGGTAAAAATATATGTTGAGTACAATGAAAGTGAGGATGAAGATGATGATGAAGAAAGCGCCCAAATAGAACAAGAAGGAAATGATATTCAAGGTAATATTGAGGTTAGGGTCGAAGAAAGGCAGGATAGACATGATGGAGAAGAGAGGAGCGCAGATGTAGTTCACTATAGTGATGATGACATAGATGATGTCACAATCACTAGATTAGATTGGGAAGTAGCTAAATCAAGTGATGATGATGATGAAGGACTGCCTATTGCAAATTTCACAAGTGATGACGACGAGGAGGAGCTTGTACAGTCAAGAAAAGGCAAAGGGATTTTTTGACAGATAAATTTGCAGCTGCCGAGGTAACTGATGAAGTTCCAAATAGGGCGAGGCTATGCGTGCTTTCTTTGCGGTGACCGCGTTGAAAAGAAATGCAAGATACCTCAGGTAGACTTGAAAAGATGAAGGGCATTTTATTACAAGGAGAAGGAAAAGTAAGTTTCCTTTTTATGATCCATCCGTTACTTACTTTCTCCTGCTTTGTCGGTAGGTATGAAATTTCAAGATGTGAAACAATTTAGGGAAGCTATATTGAAGAACTCCATTGCTGCATAGAGGAACATTGACTTCATTAGAAACACTAAGGCCTTTGTAGAGCTAAGTGTTAGCAGTAAAATTGTCCATGGAGGATCTATGGCGCATTTGTTAGGAAGAAGTGGATCTTTCAGTTAGAGCGTACGAAGAGGAATATACTTGTTCCATTAATTTTGAAAATAAATGGTAATAGGTACTGTTACATTAGATGCACTTCTTTGATTTGATTAAGATGATGCCTCAGATGAATAATACTCGGTTTAGGTTCTTTGGTGAAGGAGTAGGTTGGCATCAATATAAGCGAGAATCAATGCAAAAGAATGAAGCAAAAAGTGATGAAGATACTCATTGATCAATGGCGTGAAACAAATATGGATTGTTTCTGTAAGGTCTCTTGGGTGTAGGCTGCAATCTTAGTGAGTGTATGTAGAGGTTATGGAGAACCACTTCTATGATATTGGGACCAAGTTTGATAAGTTCTATGTTTGCTTGATGCATGCAAATGAGGATTTTTATTTGGTTGTCGCGGATTATAGGGATGGGTGTTTTTTGAAGGGCTTGTGCAAGGGAGAATTGCTGGCTGGAATTGGAAGAGATGCAAACAACCAGATGTTTCCACTAACATTGGCTGTTGTGAAGGTAGAGAATAAAGGACAATTGGTCATGGTTCCTAAAAATTTCATGGCTGATTTGGAGATAACAAATGGTGCGGGAATTGGACGTTCATGAGTGACCAATGTGAAGGTACTCTTTGAAAGATTTGGTCAATTGTTTGCTTGTTGATATCAATATATCGTTTGTTTACATTTCTTTTTTTTTTTGAATTATTGCGGGTAGTTCCAGCAATAACTGGTTGTTGCCTTATGCAGGAGCATCGAATGTGTGCACGACACATATACTAGCAAATTGAGCAAAGAACTATAAAAGGCTGAGTTTAAATTTTTGGCGGCTAGCAAAAGCGAATATGGCTGACTTTAGGATGGCCAAAGAAGAGCTTCAATTGACAAGGGAAGATTATGATGCACTATTCCAGGCTGGGCGAAGTATTGGTGTATAGCGTTCTTCAGCGAGGAATTCCAAGGTGCGATAACTTATAAATAACAACATCGCAAAGCATTCAATGGAGGATTAATAAATGCCGAGATGCAAACCAATTATCTCGTGCTTGAAGACATAAGAGTTATGGTTATGACTCGGCTGCACAAACAAAGGGATGAGGCTACAAAGCTGGACTAGGCAATGTGATCTGGGATTATAAAAATTGGATGAGAACTTGACTGCAAGTATGTATTGTCATTTTGGAATGGGGATGAAGGATATATGAGATAATGAAGGGCTTTGATAAGTATGTTGTCTATTTAGGTACGAGCGAAGTGTTCATGTAGAGCATGGTAAGTAAGTGGAATTCCTTGTGCATGCCATATGTGCCATTCAATTGAAGAGACCATAACATAGAAGACTACCTTGATGATTGGTACAAGAAACCAAGATATCTTGCTTCATACCAATGCATGTTGCAGCCAATTAGAAGTACCAAGTTTGGGAACCAGCAGATGAAGCACCTCAGCCTTTGCCACTAAAGAAGAGAATGGGAAGACCAAGCGAAAATGAAGAATGACGGAAGGAGAGGTCTTAAGTCAACGTAGGATGAGTATGACGGAGTGTAAAGATGAAGTCTCTTTTGTCACGTAGTAGGTCACAATACTAAAATGTTGTCAGTTAAAGTGCGCGAGCAGGTTGAGGCTAGTCGAAGGACCTAGTGAAGGGACAATTGGAGAAGGACAAACAGAAATGCGAAGTAGGTCGTTTGTTCTTCAATCGACAACAATAAACCTAGTAAGTCATGACAATTATGTTTATGTTGTTTTTATGGTTTGTATAAACAGATATGTACAGCTAATTAACATAATGTTTTTGTCTTTGTCGAGTCGGTGAGAATGACACGTGAAGAATTGAGTCGAAGCCCCTACTATACCTGAAATTGAAGGTGTTTGGGTAGACAGGCCAGCTCAAAGATTGGCCAAAGCAACTGGAGGGCCGATTAAGTCAACCGTTCTTCAGCATAAGCGAAAGAAAAAATGCCGGTAACTTAAATAATTTGTGTTTAGTTTTCCTTACAATGGCCTGATGTTATATTTATGATATCCTTTGTTTTTTTCAGGTTCAAAGAAGGCAAGCTAGAGCTTAGGCCTGGTCCCATGATAACTCAATTGAAGGAGTCACCACAAGATCCATCACCAAGGTCACCACAAAGGCCACTAGAAGGGTCATCACAAGGGCCACTACAAAAGCCAACAGGTGTCGTGAATGAATGGCTAAATAGAAAAATAACCAAAAGAAAACCAAATCATGAGCCACCTACAAGAAGGCCATCTACAAGCGTCCTAGCGTTCGAATGCCCAAAGAAGCCTGCGCATGGCTGAACAACCACAACAAAAGAGCCCAAAAAATCACATGCAAGAAGAAGAAGGGCTAACCAATCACAAGTGCTTAGCGCGTTCCCCTTCGAACAGAGGAGCTCTTGGAAAGAGGCTAAAATAGTATGGTTATGGGCTTTATACACATGGCGTTCCGGAACGGTTAATTCTTAATGTAAGTTTTATAAGCTTTAGGCTATATTTAATTTAATTTATGGTGCAAACTTTTGTTTAATAATTGTTTTCTTTTTTGAAGCCTGGAAAAGTTTTGAGGGTTCTTATCTCTCAAGGCCCAACTCAAGAATCAGCATTTGCGCCAACAAAGAAAGACATTGGCTACGCCAACGAGAAAGAAAGTAAGAAGAACCGAGTTATAGGTCATTTGAATTAGTTCGGCCTACGATAGTTGCAACTCCAGCTCCTTCTCAATCAAGTTCAACCTAGGACAATTACCTCCATTAGAATCAACGCATCTCGAGACGAGTTGAAGAAGAAACCTCACGTCAGTTAGAAAAAGCACAAAGGATTATGAATCAAGTGAAAGGAGCACGGACATGAGACATTGTGCATATTGATTAATGAAATGGGATGAGTCAATTGTTTTACTGTCGAATGTTTTCTTTTAAATAGTTTGTCATCAACTTTGTAGGAGACTTCATTTCAATATTAATGAAACGATCTTGTTGCTTGTCATCCTTGGTGCCTTTTTCATTTTGTATTTTCTTTTACTTTTTTGCCTACTTTTGCTTCTGGATTTGTGTGGCCCAGGGTGTTTGTGTGGTGGAGGTGGCGGTTGGTGGCTTGCGGTGATGGGTCCATTATGTGGATTGGGTTGAGGCCTTTACTCAACTAGTATAGTTTGCATGAACCCCTTTTGCAACGAGACCCACAACCCACCACCAACGGTGGTGCTAATGGTGGGTCTATGGTGGTGGCTACATGTTGCTGGTGTGGTAGGCTAAGATGTTGCTGATGCCTCTACGTTGATGGGTCCTTATAGGGGTTGGGGATTGTGAGAGTTTGTGTGCACTTGGTGCAAGATGTAAATGTGCAATATGCACATCTTGCACCGGGTAAGTGCATGGTGCAAGCTGGTGTAAGGCACTAGGAACATGGCTGCTGAGAATAGCATGACATAGTGGTGGCTCAAGTGGATGCTTAGGATTATAGTGTGGTGGAAGTGATGGCTGGAGAACTTGATAGTGGTAGTGGTGGGCGATCGTGGTGGCTGATAGCAGGTGATATCAGTGTAGTTTATAGATGAAACGTACAAACAAAATTGACACCCAACTAATCACATTTTAAAAACCCAGCACTTAAGTGTTCACTTTTAATCACAAATGGCACTTAAGTGATCACTTTGTTCAACTTGACACCAAATGACTTTTTTTTAATCACGACTGGCACTTAAGTGATTACTATATACAACTTATAGCACTGGAGTAATCACTCATGTATGTCCTATGTAAATGGTGATTTGCAGCAAACCCAGGAGAAGCTGCTAGTTTATATATACGAATGTTCAACTTATGTCAACTCCATTCGATTCATTGCTACTAGTTTACATTGGTTGAAGGAAAGAAGTCATCACAACACATCCACCCAATATATATTCCATCATCACCGGTTATATTCGAGAATAAGCAAAAATATAGTACAAATATCATTTCATTCATTCAACACATCAGTCATTCATTCATTCATTCATTCCCTTTCCTTGACCTCATTTACAACTATGGATCGGAGAAACTTCTTCTCATTTTCCAATACTTTGTTTCACCATAAAAGTAACACAATAAATGCTCGATAACAACATTCCGTTAAATATTCATCTTTGAAACTTCATTCTTCAAATGGTTAGCAAAAGATGCTTGAGCTTGCGATTGAGTCAACCTCATCCAAGTCATCCACGGAGTGTAGATGGAGGTTGATGACATCCATCAAATGGGTCCAATATCACCTTTGTGGCTCGGTGAGAAATTTCCACGTCAACCTGTTGAAATATTTTGCACTTGGACCCTTCTCTGTATCGGACACATCCATAGAATCTTCTCACAAGATTCCAGAGTCCACGATGTTCTTCTTGGACTTGGTAACCCACAAAAACAAAAACGCTGCCTTCTCCTTCGGCTTCGGTGAGAGAAATTTGAGCAACACTGTTGAAGTCTTGCTCTCCATTCCTAATGCTAAAAGCCGTAGAATTTGGGACAAATCGAGTTAGGGTTCGGGATTAGGGACTCAACGCTTCAATGGCAATTTGCCTAATTTAGGGTTTTAGATTTGGGGCAATGGGAAAACCCCGATGTCGTTTTTTGATTTAAGGACTCTATTTTGGCTAACTTTGAGGAGAGCGTGTTTGGATGAATTGGTGACTCGGCTCTCGGTGTCCTACTACGACAAGAAGTAATCATATTCAATTGCCCGTATGATTTCCGGTACCTTCGTCGGAGGGTGGCATCCGGGTGTCCGCACTTTTCTTGCAAAGTGGCACTTAGAAATCAGCACTTTCGTAACCTGATTTCGTGTCCTTTTGTGCCGCTTTTGGCACTTGAAGCGTTCTTATCCTGCAAAAACCTTATCATACCAAGAAAATTTTTGGAAATTGCATGGAAGACCGGGGAGAAGAAGGAACGAGAATTTTCTATGGCAGCAAATGCTAAGGTGAGAAATGACAATGACCAACTCCAGCAAATCATAGGACCCTAAGTCAGGATGGGAATTCAGGAAAAAATTACTAGTTAATGCAGGTATTTCTTATTGTTTGATGAGCATACGAGCAATGCATGGATTATTGATTGAGTCTTGGGTATGTGTATGATGCTGTGATGAACGATTCTTTTCTAAATTAGAAAAATCCGCAAATCATATAGTTTGCCTCCCAAATGGCAGTGATATTTCAGTAGATAAAATTGGGGATGTTAAGCTGAGTCCTTCCATCACACTAAAAATGTCCTCTTCATTCCAAATTTTCATTTCAATCTCATTTATGTATCTAAGATCTGTCAAGACAATCTCTTTGTCAAGTCATTTTGATTATGACATTTGTCTCTTTCGGGCCCAGGCTGGGACATAATGGGCTCAGGTGGGAATTTCGAGGGACTTTATTTCTGTATGACATTTCCAAGAATTTTCCTTCAATAAGAGCATCTTGTAATGCCAATCATAATAAAAATGTCTCTTTATCCCATGGCGTCTGACCCATGGCACGCTCTTATATCCAGTGTCTCCATGTCCATTGGCTAAGCAGGTCTAGAATATCTTTTCCACAAAGTACATCACGTGCTGCTAGAGCCTTCTCTCTGTACATGGACATGGGGCCCATATCACCCCTCATCGTGATGGGTCACGCTTCTTTCTCACTATTGTAGATGATCATACTCGAGCAACTTGGTTTTCTTATGCAATCTAAAGCCCAAGTCCTTTTCACATCTCAAAAATTTTATTGTCTGATCAAAAATCAGTTTAACAAATCCGTACAATGGGTTCATTGCGGCAATGCCACCAAGAATTCTTTAATCATGAATGTTCTTCATTTGTTCATTTCCAATGGCATTCTTCATGAAAGCTCTTGTGTTTATACTTCTCAACAAAATGGGATTGTAATGAAACACCATCATTTGTTAGAAGTTGCTCGAGCTCTTAAGTATCAAGCTTCAATTCTGAAATTTTGGCTTGCTTGGTCATAGTGGCATGCACGATCAATAGAATGCCATCTTGAGTTTTGAGTGGAAAAACTCCATTGAGTCATTGTTTAGCGACGTCCCGACATTGTCATCTTCGTGTTTTTGGATGTTTATGCTATGTATCTACCACGGGCCCTCGGGACAAATTGGGTCCCGTGCCCTCTTTTGCATATTTATGGGATAACCCACTACCTTCACAAAATGATATTTGGTTCTTGATCCATCTTAGGAAGATTCTTCGTCGTGAGATGTCATCTTTTATGAAGATGTTTTCCCATTCAAGGATAGGCTCACCATCACAACAGCATGAAAGATCCCACGATGTCTTCTCGTCCCTTTTGCATGAAGACGATCCTCCACAAGGATCAATGATGATGCTTCCACAAATAATATCTCCTATAGCATCTTCAGATGTCGATGCACATGTTGCCTCAAATGGGAACAATGAAATATCTAGCCTTCCTTCATCAAGTATATCCGAAGAACCTGAATCTTCGCAAGCTAATATTCTGGTAGACGATACCTCTACAAACTCACAAGTTGATGTTCCATCTGAACCAACTAATCTTCGGCGATCAAGACGCACAATTCGACCACCAACATGGACAGCAGATTACGTTTGTTCGTCGTTAAAAAAGTGTGGTACACAATATCCTATTTCCTCCTATGTCAATTTTGCTAATCTCTCTCCTGAACATATATGTTGTGTTAGTAGAATTTATGCACAGTAGGAACCTTCCTCTTATGATGAGGCTGCCACGGATCCTCGTTGGCAAAAAGCTATGAAAGATGAGTTACAAGCTCACATCAAGAATGAGACTTGGGATATTGTTCGCCTACCTCCCCATTGTCGACCCATAGGATGCAAATGGGTATACAAGATCAAATATAAAGTAGACGGATCCATTGAACGTTACAAGGCTAGATTGGTTGTGAAGGGATTCACACAGAAGGAAGGCTTTGATTATATGGAAACTTTCTCTCCAGTTGCCAAAGAAGTCACCGTACGGTCCTTTCTTTCCATTGCCACCATTCATGACTGGCCTCTTCATCAAATGGACGTTCACAATGCTTTTTTACATGGAGGTCTTGAAGAAGAGATTTATATGTATATTCCATCGGGATTTCGCAAATAGGGGGAGGGGAGTGTGTGCCGTCTTCGAAAATCCCTATATGGGCTCAAACAAGCTTTTCGTCAATGGTATGCCAAGTTTACCAGTGCACTTACAACTGCAAAATTCCAGCAATCTAAGCATGACTATGCTTTATTCACATGGAAATGAGGTATGTCGTCAATCTATTTACTTATATATGTTGACAATATACTCATTATGGGAAATGATGCGCCTGCCATTGAGAGATTCAAGGAGTCTTTGCATTCCATTTCATATTAAGGATTTGGGATCTCCCAAATACTTTTTTGGGATAGAAATTGCACGGTCAAAAAAAGGCATCTATCTTAGCCAACGGAAATTTGTCTTAGAAATTGTGTCAGAAGTAGGTTTATCAGGATCTAGGCCGGCTATTATTCCAATCGATCATAATATCAAGTTAACGACAGCTGAATATGACAAAGGGTTGTCACCTATAAACAAGGATCCTTTGCTTAAAGATCCTTCTGCTTATCAAAGACTTGTTGGAAAGCTTATTTATTTGACCATGACTGGCCGAGACATTTCTTATGTAGTTCAGATTCTTAGTACATTTTATGCATGCTCGGAACAATCTCACATGAATGCAGCACTGAAAGTCATAAAATACTTGAAAGAGGTGTCTGGATTGGGAATATTGCTGTCTTGAGACAACAATATGGAGATGACACATATTGTGACACAGATTACGCTACTTGCCCCATGAGTAGAAGATCAGTCACAGGATTCTGTATAAAATTAGGGGATTCTCTAATTTCATGGAAGATAAAGAAACAATCAACCGTATCTTTATCATCCGCTGAAGCAAAATACCGAGCAATGGCGAAGACTAGTTGTGAGATAGTTTGGATAAGAGGCCTTCTTCAAGACCTTGGTGTACAGATAAAGTAGCCCACTATCCTATTTTGTGATAATGATGTTGCACTTAAGCTTGCAAAGAACCCAGTATTCCATGAAATGACAAAGCATATAAAGGTTGATTGTTACTTCATTCGAGACAAGATCCAAAGTGGGGTGATTAGGACAAGAGGGATAAGCAACAGCAGAGCAACATGCAGACATCTTTACCAAGGCCTTATGTCAAAGGCAACATTTGTATCTATTAAACAAGCTGGCGTCTTCGATGTGTATAGACCGCCGAGCTTGAGGGGAGTGTTGAAGATACTATTGCCGTGACGATTGATCTTAATTGATTTTTTATTATAGGGAATATTTTATGTACATCTTTGGGATATTGTGTATATTTTTATTCCTTTGTTATTTAGACACTTTGTATTATAAATAGATTGTAATTACATACTGAAAGGAATGTAAAAAAGCAGTATACAATTCTCCGTATACAATTCTCCCAAACTTCAAGCTTTCTATTTTTCTGACACAATCTTTTCTTTGAACAAATTAGAAAAGGCTCACAGTTATAAGATGACCCATCTCCTTCCAACTTTCCTATGTGGAATAAGGAAAAGCACATTTTGTTTGTTTACAAACAAACAAAAAAACTCTTGCACACAAATGATGCGTCGGTCCACAGATCGAATCCAATTCAAGTCGCATATACAGCTACCAACAGGAATCTCGCTAAGCATAGAAGCAGAATAGACTCGGGAGTCTCTCATCTTCTTCGCAGTCCTTGATCGAAAAGAAGGATACACTCAGGGTTTCTTAGCTTCTAAGGTAACGCATGTTTTCTTAAAAATTATATTCAACTTTGATAACTGCCAAGTTCGAATGATCGCGGGTCAGGGAGAGGTTATTGGAAGTTGCGGTCATTGACTAGTAAAAGGGAAGGAAGGGGAAAATAATGTAGTCCAATGAAAAAGATAAGAGGTATTTCACATAGGCGACTGAGAATTATAATATACCAATGCTTGGATTATTATATCAAGAAAAAACAAAGGTACATTATTGTTGCAAATATGTTTTTTATTCTATTTTTTGGGTTTGCGATGCTATACCGTCAACATAAGTATATCTCTACTTAGACACAATTTATCTCAATTCATCATAACTGTGATAGATTAATTTTATGCTAATTTTTTACTTGAAAAAAATTTTGATCTCGAAAGATGTATGTTTGATTGATGTATGCATTTTATATGAAAATCAAATCGAGCACCTAGCGACTAAGAGGAGTGGCGGGCCCTCATCACCCCACTTCTTGCAGTAGATTTTACATGAAATACGAATGCATACGTTTATCTTTTTAGCTGTATGCATTTGATTTTTATTGCTAGTTCTGCAGATTGAATAATTTAGTTGTTGTAAATAATTTCCCTATAAATCGTATCACATTTGAACATCCTTTTGTTTTCTCCAATTCCTTTTGAAGTACATTTATAAAAAATTGCAAACTATTCTCAAAACCCAATTTATTACAGGTAAAATACAAGGCAAGAATCTAGTTCAAGTCTGTGTGTGAGACCTTTTTTTCTCATGTAAAACTATCCAATAAGTTGCTTGATTTAACGAAACACCCTCAAGTTAAATGAGCTCTTCCATTGGAAAATAATGGTCTAGGTCTCACATTTTAAGTTGCTCGATTTGACAAAACAGAAAATGGTCCACGTCTCACATTAGAATGGAGTGTGCAGAGACTTGGAAAATGCATTCATCATAACCAGCAACCAAAATAACCGTATCTACCCGAGCATCGGCTTCTATTGCCCCTACTAGGCGGCTATTCTTATCATTGTATATAGAGGCAAGGGTAGAATAGAGATGTAACCCTTTTCTTTATTTCATCTTGGCGCAAGAAGACTCCAACGAAGGGGAGAGAGAGAGAGAGAGAGCTCGTGGGAAGAGAGAAAAAGGGGAAAAAGGAAAAAGTTCTCACACGTGATTGAACCCAAATTAACACCGTTTGCAATGCTGGGTAAATAATCGAAGGCTCTAATCGTCTAAGAAAAGGAATCATCGAAATTAGAGCTTGAAATTCAGTTTTAGGTTAATTCTAAATTGCTGCATTCAATTGAAGAGTTTTCCGGCCGTGCACGGGCGAGGGCTTCCTCGCCGGTGCTCCTCCTCGCTTGCCGGCGAGCCTTGCCTATGGTGGGTGAGGCCAGCTGGGGTTGTGGCGGTGGCCAATGGTCACACTGTGTGGCTGGTGGACGGCCACCGAATACAAGGAAAAAAAAAAAGAAAAAGAAAAGAAAAGAAAAAAGAAAAAAGGAATAAAAAAAATTCAAAAAAATGTTCAAAAAAATTTTAAAAAATATTAAAATATTATTGAAAATTGTCCATGTCAGCTTGTAGACAATCTTATGTGATACGCCGAGCGCCCACATTAGCATTTCGGCCAAAATTGGCGGATGGATTGATTGGCAAAAAGTGAAAATTTGTTTAGAACTCAATTAATAAAGTTAAAGGTTTCTGGCCAATTGACAAAGTATGATAGGTTTGGACTTTTTAGACAATTTTCCCAAATGCGTTCATTAACTATGAGTCATTTGATACTGCATTAGTGCTAAAAATTCGAGTGCATTGGCTCAAGAGTAACTACAAGTTGGTTTTCAAAACTTTCCCAACTAAGTGATATTATTTTCTTCTTTATGTTTGCAAACATATTGAAAAACAATGATATAAATTAGATATGTTATGAGTTAAAAAATAACATCTTTTCTTGCATAACTATCTTTTTGTTTTGTTTGAAATGAAAAAAGTTGCTATTTTGACTTGGTTTGAACTAATTGCACGTAAATGGCTTGTAAAACCTTTTATGAAATAATCCAAAGAAAAGTTCATAGTTTATCAATGTGATTTTTGAAAGGCGCCTTGATATATATCAAATAGTGAAAAGTTGTGATTTGTTATTTACAGGTTGTGAGATGGTTCTAATTTTGGTTGTGTGGAATTGCCGAAGTTTGAGGTTGATAGATTATGTTCAATGTCTTTGTGAACCTATTGAGGCATTTGTGGATATGTGTTACTAGCCTGAGATATCCTTATGTGCCGAGCCATAGGCACTAATAATCGATAGGATCACTAAGGAAGAATCTGAGTGGCCTTGTTACGAACGTTATGCGTGATCATAGCTAGATACTTGAGCATGAGTTTGATCAATGGAATTAACCATTGACGTGTGTTTTGATGAGATTGAGTCAATAAATTAGACCATTGATGTTTGCTTTATTATTACCTTGAATATTTATACATGAACAATTTATGTTAAAGTAAAATATTGCATTTTGGTATTGAAGATTTGTTAAATTCGGTTGGCAAAAGTAAGTTACGTTTGTATTTTAAATGTGCATAGTGATTGTTCATTTGGTCATGGTAGCTCACTCCTTCCATCTTACTTGTTATTAAGGTTCTTTAGTGAACCACTTAAGTAGTCACAAGAGCATTTTTCATGGGGACTATTGGGAGTTGATTGTTGAGTTTGATTTGAGGTTGCGTCCTTTTGGGAGTTGATCCTTGAGTTTGGTTTGAGGCTGCATCTTTTGGGAGGAAGGATGGCCATGTCATTCCCCCAAATCTGGTGGGAATTGGGGCGTGACAAGAGATTTGTCATCAATGAAACTAGAGAAGCTCTGAATTTGTGTTTGTATTTCTGAGTGAATCCAGATGAAGGGATCTCTATTTATACAGAAAGATCCTTAGAAACTTCAAGATTCACCTGCTTATGGAGAACTCATTTTACAACATTTTGCCGTGAAAACTGGATCGTTACACATAAACATACCTCATTGGTTGGTTTCGGAATTGTTCTATGTTTCTTTTGTGGGCAGGGGAAAATCTTTCTTTCTGGAATAGTCCAGTCGTCTAACCTGAGAACCATTACCGCACGAAACTGACTTGCCTTTTGCATTCCTGGTCCTGTGAAGGAACAAAAAGTGATGAAAAGTGGACGAGTTTAACATGCCAGTGTATTTTGCATCTCCTGCAGAAGTACAAGGATCAGAGGGGGGAATGGTTCCTTTTGTGTGGAGAAAATGGTGAAGCTGCCTATGGAGCACCACAGAAGGAATTCCTGCAAGAGCCCAAGAGTTAACTTCGCATTGAGCCCCTAGGACTGCTGAAAGAACAATTCCCAGGGAACGAGATATTATGATATTTTGTTACTGCATGGCTAGAAAGCATGAAGGTCATCCATTTCGAGCTTGTGAAAGGCAGCATCATGTTTGTGTAGCTCCAACGGACGGTTAGTTACTGAATTTTGCAAGTAGATTGATTTAAGCAGGTGAACATTCTAACCCAATAGTCAACAGAGTTGATAATGATTCGATGATTGGTCTATCCATTATCGTTGAGATTAGGTTGGATAATCTTCAAGATGAAATCTCCGAGAACATGGTACAGTTTTAGCTGATATCAATATCAACGGATTGTAATGAAAGGAGGGCAGGTTGGTTTGACATGGGAATCAAAACAAAAGACGAAGTGCTTCACTTACTTAGAGCAGCAAATAGTTATCTAGGATATCTAAGTGTCTCCTCATTGCACTTTGACATGAACAAAAAACCCTCAATTCAAGTGCTTTATATGCTGTAAGTTTGGCAAGCATCTGAGTTTGAACATTAGAACCACATAATCTATTTCATTGCATCGACAATCTTTAAGTCATAGCAAATTCAATGACACCACACGAGAATTGATTCAATCTTTTGTTCAAGTACTAATTCAACCTTCGCATCACACCAGGACTTTTTATCGTGATACATCTACAAAAACTTACCAATCTTACGAAACCAAAATTGTCAGCCCTGACTACCAATTTTGAACCGTCAAAAGAAGGAGAGGTAGTGCATTCCCAAGGTAAAGCTCCTTGCTTGATAAACTCCTTATCCAGAGTTAGATGTCATTGCCTAGAGGTCTATACACCTTTTAATTCAAACCCATTCAATCACTGGAAGCTTACACAAGGAACGGTGATGCCAGGAATAATATTGAATTTACTTGTAATCTCCCAAGAGAAAGATGATCGTAAGTATATTATTGCACCATATCAGAAGGTTACAAATATAGCAGAGGGAAACCAGGGGGAGAAAAACACAAGCAACGCATTCCTCCAATCTAAACGAAGGGTTTATTCTATGGCTTGTTAGGTTTTAAGGAACGCACAGAGCTCAGGCGACGAATATAATGGTTAACCAGCACATCTCTAGGTGGAAGACATTCCTTAATCAGCGGAATTTCGATGAAGTTTTGTACCCACTCATAAAGGGATGGGAACCTCTCGGCATCAAATATCTTCATGCCCCCTATTTCTTCCATGACGCTAAGCCAATGCGGGATCAACCAGCCACAAGATCCAAATAGCCCATCTTGTCTCCCGCAAAAAAACTTCTTGCCTTCAATCTGCTTCTCAAGATTAGTGAAAGACTCTAATAGAGTCTCCACTGCTTTCTCCTTTTCCTCATCTTCGGCCAGACAAGCTTGAAAAGCACCAAGACACACTGTTCACAGTGACATGCATAAGCAAGTTTGTCATCAGGAGGAATTATTTGACTCGAATGGAAAACATTCTGCCGTAGCCACAAACATGCTGATACAAAGTCCTGCGTTTCTGAAGAAAATGAATTATATATGGGTGCCAGAAGAAAATCCGACCTATAAGACGAACCGAAGATCTCCAACTGTCGAGAGGATTTGGTAACATTGACTCTTTTGGTATATGGGTGGGCATCCTTGGCAAAGCCACCTCTATGGTCGACTTTCTACATCGATTGAATTTAAGGTTCGTTCTTTTCAATGGAATTTTCTCAGTTACCCAGACACACAGTTTCATTAGAAAACCTTGTAAGATAGCATTTTTGGTTGACCAGCATATTCCAGGAAATCCCAATTACAAGAGCTTCGTCCATATTCAATGGTATCGATTCTGCCATTAGATTGCCATTCAGGAGCTGGCATTTAGCTTGATATGTGTTGTGTATCCATAGATGGAATCTGGGGATTCAGGAAGCTACATGCTCAACATCACGCTGTTACGTTAATATGGCTCTACTTCATATTGTTCTCTCTCTCTCTCTCTCTGATGCATCCAGCAAGTGTGAATAGGCAAGATAAGCATCCACAGAATAAACTCTGGGGCAATTGGAACTTTGCTTAAACAGAACAACATGCACTTCTTGACTTGAAATCTTTTCGCATGGATTTGTGCTTTTCTAGTGAACAATGAATTGAAGTATCTAACGGAAAGTCGCCAATTCAGCACCAAGCTTGAACTAGATTCCAATCATCGGCACGGCAATTCATTTTTCAGCCTGCTAATAATCAACTTTGGGAGCAAGTGAACATCATTCAACAGAAAGCTCATACTCCTCGTAACGTGAGCAAAACAACAGACACAGACGAAAAGCCAAATTTGGGGAAAAAGTCAAGGGAGTCACCTTGTCATCAGCAAACTGAGCCCAGAAACGAGCTTGAGCTCTCTCATAAGGTCTTGAGGCAACAACGGATAAAAATCACCTCCTTCCACCTTCTCATCGATGTACTCCAGAATCACTTTGGACTCCGCAATCACGACCCCATCATCCAACAGCACCGGGACCTTCTTGTGCACCGGGTTCGACTTCAAAAGCAATTCGGTCTTCCTTGAACCAGTCTTCAACAGTGAGCTCGTACTCGAGGCCCTTCAGTTTTAGAGCCCACTCGATTCTTGTGCAGAAGAAGCTGGTCGCAGAGACAATGATCTTTAACTTAGCCATGGTCTCGCTTTGGTGTTTTGTGCAGTGTGCTCCGGTTGGGATCTCTCGTATATAAATCAAAATGAGATGCGTTCTTGAAAACGACTGCCGTGTTCAGTCTAATGCCGCCAAGTGGAATCTTCGCCCCACCATTGACGAGGAACAGTGAAAGGCAAGGCCAAGAAGTAGAAACAAAATAGATTTGATTGTTTAATATACTCAATTAGACTTCATTGTTTGCCATAAGTTCACCTTGGACCAACAACAAAGTGGACGCATTTCTGCTGTACTATATGTAGATCCCAACCCAACTACATTGCTTAATATGCAGGTCTAGAAGAAGCCTGTTCGGTGGCTTCCTTTACTTAGTATTAACCAGTCGAAACTTGCACACACAAATGAAGCATCGGTCACGGATCAAATCAATTCAAGTCGCATATACAGCTACCAACAGGAATTTTGCTAAGCATCGCAGAATAGATTTACACTGCCATATCCTGAGGTCCAAGTAAAAACATCTCGGAGTCCCTTGTCATCACGGCAGTCCTTGATGAAAAAAAAGATACATAAGGTTTCTTAGCTCCTAAGGGAACGCATGGTTTCTTGAAAATGATCTTAAACTTTAGTTTGCTAGCCGCCAAGTTTGAAAATCGTGGGTCGCAGAGAGGTTCTTGGAAGTTCCGGTCATCGACATGTACAAGGGAAAGGGACAAGGATGTAGTCCTGTAGAAGAGACGTGAGGCATTTCATTTAGGCGACCGATGATTTTAGTTTTAGACAAAAAAAATTTTTTAATCTGGAAACAGGTTGGTTTTATCGATGTACGCATTTCATATAAAAATCACATCAAGCTACAAGTGACTAAGGGGAGCGGTGGGCCCTCATCAGCCTGCCTGTTGCGCTAATGTTCAAATGAAACTCGAACGCATGTACGTATCTTTTTGGCCGTAAGCGTTTGATTTTTATCGCTAGTTCTGCAGAATGAATAATTTAGTTGTATAGTGAATAATTCGTTCATAAATCGTATCGTATTCAAAGTCTTGTGTTTTTTCTATTCAATGCCTTTTCATGTACATTCATCTTCCCGACCAAAAAAAAAGGTAACAATAAGAAGAAAAGGTTTTCAAGTTCATTGACAAGCCAATTTCGTGAAAGATTTTCTGTCACGAAAAGGCCATTTCGCGAAGCGACTGTACCCTTCCAAGACAACTCTGGAGGGTGTTGATTGTGCAGCCGCAAGTAAAGAAAGCAAGGCGGCAGGGGCAATAATGTGCATGATACACGGGAGAGCATGAACTACAGTCATGGAGAAGCTGAAGCATTCAGCGATGATATCGAACAGACCTCTCAAGTTGTTGGTATGGTGGTCTGATTTCACGCTGCGTGAACTGTTGAGAAGACTCCGGTCGATAATTATCACTGTGGATATATTGAAGGTTCTGTCAGTTCCGGCGCTGTCAATGCGCACTGTTGGGAACCCTCGGAGGTCAGAGGAGCAAAGCCAACCATAAAGAAGTGCAGGCGAGGGAAGGTAGTCAGGTCAACAGCAAGTTTCCTCAAGGAGCCAGTTCAGTTGACCAGGGAAGCGGCGGCAACAGGTGTGACCCGCGCATGGTTGCGAGATTGAGTGGTTCAGATCGCCAAATACAAAAGTGCCCAAAACCAAGCCAAAGTTTCAGACAATCATCAATTGACAAAAATGTAGTACACGACAGAAAGAACAACAAAAAGGATGAGAGGGTAATATAAAAAAAGACCATATATTCCACAGCCCAAGAAGAAAATGAGCCTGATGTTAGCCAAACCACAACCCTATTGCCAACTAAACCAAGGCATCTGCAATGCGTGCCAACCTGTTTTTTAAAAAGAGAATTCAACATATTGTATATTAAATGTATTTTATATATACATGCTCATTCTGTCAATCAACTTTGTTCAATTAAAATATATACAAATAATAATAATATCACTCGAAAAAGAAATTTGGAATGAATTTACACTAAGAATGCGTGAGTCACATGAAACAGTGAAAAGAAAAAATTGGTTTTCTTCTTCTCATTTATTATTTTTTTTTTTTTTTTACATATTTACATTTTAATCTATCATTTATCAAAACTTTTAAAATCGTAGTCCAATATACTAGGGTGTGTGTTGAAATTATGAAGCTGTCATTTTAGTTGACAACATATCGATTTTTTTACACTTATTGACGCGTGTCAAACACTTGATAGGAAAGTTCTCAAAGAATGTCGGTACTTCAATGTTATGAGTATGATTATACTTATCACTACAACGATATGAACAGCGTCGACTCCTACACCGATGAAACGCATGGATATGGCTGAAATTTGTGTGTATTGTAAAATTTACAATGTAGACTAAAATCACATTAATCATACATTATGTTTACAGTTACGTAAAACATGATTAGTCTAAAGAAGTAAAAGATTTATTCATTATCTGAACCCAACTATATGACTTACAATTGAGCCCGGCCCGTAATGAGGGACCTAGCTATATAAGCCTATAGTGTCTTCTCCTCTAACCCTAATTCTCACATATATACATCACATAAGGCGTTCCAACGCTAAATGTGAGGTGCCACCTCATCGAGCTGATGACCGAGGGCAATAGAGGAGAAGGACTTGATGCGTGGATCCACTTGATATATGTGGGTAATCGTTTTTCTCTTTCCTCGTTTCTTTTCTGATGGATCCCAAAGCAGTGCGTTAATCTTTCTACTCGATTGCATGTTCTTGTTCTCGTTATGGAGATCTTAGGGTTTATGATTGCGTCCAACATGTGGTGCTCAGAGCAACCATAACCCTAGAACTCAAACGCAATTGGTTTTGCACTAATTTGTGCGGATTTACCATAATTTGTACGGATCTACCCTAATTTGTATGGATTAGCCTAATTGGTACCGATCTTGCCATAATTTGTGATTTTCAAGACTTTTTGTTCAATAAAAATTAATTAAATCACAAATTTGGATTGGGGAGACGAAGACGAGCAAGAGGGTCGGTGGCGATCGCCGAGGATGCCGCACGCCGCCATCGTGGCCACACGCCTTTGTCGTCGACGCTCCGCGCCCGAGTTCTACGCGCCACGCACTCGTGACGGCACGTGGGGGCTTATTGTGGCGATGGTTAGCGGCGTTGGACTCATATGGTGATTTCCTATCTTGTGGTATATTTATTTTATATGTTTGGTGGTTTTATTGATGTGAAATTGCATATGGAATCCTAAATACGTGTATTTTTAGTGTATTTTTGCGTATTTTTTGTATTTTCTGTGATTTTGGAAATACAGGTGATGGGTTACTAGTATGTTATCACATAATAAAAAGGTGTGATTCATCAATAAAAATCAACGTTGTATTGTGAACTAAAAGTGGCTTAATGAGATACAATTCGTATGAGATTGTATTTGAGCTATGTATTGAGCTGATGAGAAACAATAAAGATTATGAACTTTTGTTACTCAAGTATACTCCTTTACACACTGGTAATCTTTGAATGATAGATGACTTAAGGACTCGTGACCAACCGATGTCCGATTAACACATCTTGCTGAATGAGGGTAATGCATGTCAATTTAAGTTACTGCATATTGTACATGAACTCATCCGGTCACTTGTTAATGTCTATCAAGTTGAATATTTTTTATATATGAGCATGACAACATTTATGTCATCAATATCTACTGTTAAATTTTAGATATTTGGTTCTCTCGGGTTTGACTCAATTAATAGCCCTTTGGTTGAAGTAATGATATTTGTTAACTAAAATTGATTAATAAATCAGTTGTTGGCCTTTTAGTCATTTGCCTTATGAACTCATGAGTGATAATGGATCAGCTGTCAAGCTTGTTGATTTGGTGTACCCTATATTACTATCGATGTTAATTTTGAGAGATATTATAGATCGCATTCTTTTATTCTGCAATATGTAATTGGGGTGCATAAGAGATGTTTTATTTTCCGTTAATAGAAAGTTTCTTGTGTTACCGTGATCAATGATCTTATTGAATCAGTTTTCAGTTCAAGGTATATTTATGTAAGGGGATTAATTTTTATTAATGAATAAAGCAATATAATTAGCATGGATATAGATTTTGGTGATATGTTGCCCATATCACTAAAGTTAAAATCACATATATATAGTGTATGTGACGAGCAAAGTTTATATTCTTGGTATGAGAAAATTTCAATGATTCAATTGAGTAGTGACCGCCAAAAATGGCACGCTTGATTGGATTTGAGAAATTTCGATCTCGTATGATGATTGGGATGTCTCCTGGTCTAATGCGTAATCATACTCCCAAATAAGGTGATTGTGTATTAGTTCATGGAGGGATACATGATAGTGTGGTGGAGGAGTGACCGATCCTAATGGTTCATATGCCAAAGGTGATGAATTCACAAAGATTTGAATATATTCTCACAAACTCCTTATCATGTGGGGAGTGTACAATTGCATGTCATGTATTCTGCCTAAAGGTGATTATGTGATTTTGTATGTAACTCTCTCTGGATGTGTACTTGTACGTCAAGTTACACAATGCTCACATGATGCTAATTATATACTGCTTGTTTTTCAGTCACATTTTCCGTAAATGGTAATTCCGTCACCATTGAGATTTTTACTGCTTCAAATTTTAAGTTGTGGACATATGATTTGTTGCTTGAGAAAAGAGCAATTAAATTTGTTTATCGTCCATGAAGCTGCCCATTCCTAACACTGACGAGTTTACGTATGACTGCACTGCCATAAGATGATGGAAGCCTTAGTTGCTTAAAATTATGTCTTGTATGATATTGAAATTAGGATACATCCGCAAAGATTGTGTTTAAGTCATAATGACATATACATCTCGTATATGATTAAAGGTTGTTTTCCAAAAGTTTTTTATTTAAGGAAAATGACCGAGATAAATATCTTAAAAAAGTTGTCGGAGTTTAAACATTAGTCGTTAGTATTTTTGACAAGTATGACAATGCGAAATAGCTTAAAGGGTCATTTGTCAAATACTTGATAGATTACGGAGTGGTAATTTAATTACTATACCTGAAAATTATGACAAAAGATTTGGTCGAAAGACGCAAATGCACAATATTGAACATGGTGATGAGTATGATTAGTAATACTAGTTTATCCGGGTCTTTTGTGGGCTGATATTATGAAAGCAATTTTTTCATATACAAAGGGGTATTGATTTTATGACCCTAAAGAATGTACAAGAATTATGTAATCACATACTCTAAAGTTTTTTAAAAAATTGACGTAATTGTAAAGGATAACTGCTCTCGGACTATTAAAGATAATATGATGGAGGTTGCTATGTTTTTGTCTTTACCTATACAGATAATTATGGAATCTCCCTGTACCATAGACTAAACTTGTTGAGGTTCAAGGTACTATTCTTGATATAGTTTATAATGAAATTTCTTAAATCTCTCAGCGTAGAATGAAGTGGTTGCAGCTTTATTAAGGAGATTTGTTAGGGAAAGACGATCAGTTATATCATCATACTATATAGTCTATTTGTGAGAGCATGATTACAATATCCACTATATGGTTATTTTAGCAATTTATATAAATGTTGTTTCTTGTTCTCAATTAAGTATGTGATTAGATGCCATAAAATGCGGTATACAATCTATGAAACATCATAGTGTTTGAAAAACTTTACCTCGCCTAAAGATTATAAGTTCATTAGTTGCAAATTGGCGTACAAAATTAAAAAAAGAATTTCAAAGAAAGATTGTGGAATTTAAAGCCAAATTGTAACCAAAGTTTTAACTCGAAGAGGGGTGGATTGTTTATAATGAAGAAATAATTATTTCTTTAAATATTCTTTCGTAGTGAACGTGGCATTAATAATTTATTTTGATATAAAGTTACGCCAAATATATACAAAACATATATTGTGCATTTGGATAATTTTGCAGCAGCATTCAAGTAAACTTGTGTGTAGACTAAAAAGTTTTAATTAATGGTTTTAAGCAAGTTTCCGGACAATATTATTAAAGTTTCATAGTATTGTTATTTTGTTCAATTGAGAATAAAGTAATTCAATATACTACAAGGTCAAAGGGGAGGAAATTTATTTTTCTCATATTTTATGTACATGATGTTTTGCTTACAAGTTGTGACCTTGAGACATCTTATATCCTTTGTAACGAGGTCCTAAGGATTGTTTTTGTCATATTATATTAGATTTTCTCGGAGGACATTTGTTGATTGTATATTGGAAATATTCATATACATCATTGCATGCTAGGAATTGCTCGTTTGTTAAGGGTGATGGACTAAATCTTATCACATTGTCCTTATTTAGATATTGAGAAAATCTAATTAAATGGTGTACCTTGTGTTAGTGCACTTAAAAGTATAATGTATGCTTTCGAATTTGCACTAGACTAAATGTTGTCTTTGTAAGGGACTTCTAGGCAGATATTGATCAAATCAAGACATGATCACCGGGTTGCTGTCAAGAAGGTTTTAAGGATATGTTCAATTTTTGCAGTTAGTAGAGTATTTAGATGTAAACTTTGCTGGCTATTCTGATGACGTACAATCAATAACGGAATACAGATTTATGTTAGTAGGAAGTGCAGTAAATAAAGTTCTATGTCATATTCTATTATGTATGCGGTGTTAGTAACATTCTATTAGGTTGTTACTTGGGTTATTAGGCTCGAGAACCTCATGGCCCGGAGTTGATTTTTCAACTTGATGGATAGACCCATACGAATGTATTGAGATAACAAATTTGTAGTATTATTTATTTACTACAGAGGTTTCAAGGTGTCTAAATATATGGTGGTGATATTTTTTACCATAAAGAAACGGTACAAAAAGGTATCTTTTATAATATAACATATTTTCACGAGATGATGTGGTTGCGCATCCACTAACTAAAAAAGGCCACGCCCATGCGTATTTAGTAACATATCGTTAACATGGGCCTAGGAGTATCTTCGGATACTGTTATTTAGTGGGGAGCTATTTTGGCTTTACTTTGATAAAGTTCACATCGTGGTTCGTTACACTTAGTAATGGTTTGATATGTATCAACTTTTTTGCATTCAATAAAATATTTTGAATGTATTGTTATTATGTTGAATACATATTAATAAAGTCTTAAGGATTGTATAGACCTTGAGTGAAGGCTAAAGGGCATCCGAAGCGTGGAGTTATTAGCCTTATGCATATGCTTGTGATACATAAAGAAAGGTTGACCATAATGACAAGACATATGTGGGTTCATTGGAACCATAAAGCATTCTCTTGTGGCACAAGTTTTTGTGACACCTAAGGTAAGAGAATGGTGACCATTGGGATGGACTTATGAGACATTATCCATTTGATACTTGCACTATCATATTGAATCCATATTAATAAAGTTGAAAACATTCGTGACCATGGCAAAGCCTGTGTATACACATAGTTATCGCCATGATTCGGATGTTTAAGACTTTATGGGATAGGATTGACTATTAAGAATTATCTCTAGACCAAATGTGCGCATATACGGTACGATTTCAATTAATATAGTCTAAGTTGGAGAATGTAAGAGTTTTCCTAATGTAGACTAAATTAATTGATATTGTAATTTACTATTTTTACGGTTATCGTAAAACAGGGTCGATCTAAAGAGAGATAGAGGTTTCTTTAATTAGTTTAATATGAAATTTGTCCACACAGTGTGAAGTAGAGTTGAGGCACTGGCATAATGAAAGGGAGTGTACAACTCTCATAGTCTTGATCTCTCATCTAACTTTAATTCTTACGTATCCTAACATAAGGGGCGTTTACCTAACGCTAAACGTGAGGTCATCGGGTTCAAATGGGATATGGAGGGCAATAGATGGGAAGAACGTGCGTGGATCCTTGATATATGTGGGTAATCATTTTTCGGGCTTCGCTTTATGTTTGATGGATCCCAAAATAGGTGCGTTAATGCTACTCGATTACGATGTTCTTTGCTTCCTGGTTATGGAGATCTTGCGGTTTCAAGAATTTGCGTCCAACATGTATGTCATGACTAAATGCCTACTCGTGATCTTTTAGGAATAATCGACCGCCCGTATCCTTTGTAAAACCAGCCTAATCCCCGACTAGCTTGACTTTGTCCCCGAGAACACCCATACGCGGATAGCTGTTGTACTTACACGGGATGCTATGCCGAGTTTCATTTGAATTCTCCAGCTTACGCTCATTAACTTTCATAGAAGTGAGGCCTCGGTCAACTTCTTTTACACCTAATATCAATTAAGAATTTATATCTTCTAGTTTAATTTCTTTTTCTTCAGTAAATGTAGACAAATTACTCATTTATGTTCTCATCCTTACGCACGACGACTTGTGCATCATTGTGGACTTTCTCCACAAAGTGATGACTCGGGAGCTCAATCGATCATGTGTAAATATAAGATAATTTGTCATGTGATGAGATGATAATATTGGCCGGTACATTAATGTGACATCAATCATTCAAATTAAATATTTTTATTTTCAGATAATTTAATTTATTGTCATTTGGTAGCGTGACCTTGTTTGTGCCTTTTCAAAATAAAATAAAATAATGGGGCTTAAAAGTCAACATAACTTTGGGAGCTCGAACTAAAAGCAATTCTTTTGTGTTTCACTTTACTAACCAGGTAGGACCACTCTTGTTATAAAGATACTGGTTGTAATAAAGAAATCTCAATTTCTCAACGACATAATTTTTAATTTGAACACGAATTGTCAATCAGAACCTCATGAATTGGAATCAAACAAATGCATGAACATTAAGTGAAACATTTAAAAATTTAAGTAAAGTGCCTTTTATTGTGAATGTTTTAGTAAGATCCATAACTTACAAAAAAAAGATCTCTCAGTTTGAGTACATGTTATGAATGCTATACATAAGTAGATATTTGTCACTCAAGCTTTAAATCAAAAGATTACATTTGAAGATAATCACAAATTCTTACACATTATTATTTATGATGGTTTGTAGAGCACAAAATCTAGTTTGAATTATTATTTAACTAACATAATATAATATTCATAGAAAAATTTCACATTACATTATCAAGTCAAAATAACTTGAGAATTTTTTTTGCGATTTATTTTAAATATATAATCAGAATCGACTTATTCACAATGGAAGGTAGTCCTATTCTCATCATTTTATCCCATTAATATCTTTCAACAAACAAAAATAATTACAGAAAGAGAGGAGATAAAAGCCCAAAGTAAGAAGCATAAATAAAGGGTAAAGAATACCATAAATAGTTTTAATCTTTCACGACAAGAAAATATCATTAATTTGAGGTTGATAAATGTGGATATGCTTGGTCGGTTCCAAATAAATTCTAATCCCATAAAAAAATTTAAAATATTTTCACTAGATAAAAAAAAAAAATAAGATTATTAAAATATATTTAAAATTCGATGAGAGTTAGTAACTTGAAAAATTAGGAGAAAGGGAGATCTTATGTCGGGTCCAAATAAATTGTGACCATTTATACAAAATAATAATCTGAATAATCCTTTTTCCCATTTATTTTTCTCATTAATAAGTCAAATGTTTTGCGGTACAACCTTATTTTTGCTGCCTTTAGTGAATTCTTAAGGTTAAAATTAGGCTACCGCAAATTAGTTAGTACCTTCCAAACATAGTTACGTATTCCGTGTATAATAAAGTAAATTTCCATTTTTTTTATATTAGATAGAAATTATCTATTGTCATCAAGACTTTAATTTATCGGCTATAAGAACCTAGTTTGCTTTTACAGCTTGGCTGTCTCACGTTCTCCTACTACGAATTGCTTCTGTGGCCATAAGAAATGGATGACTAATGAATCGGATGTGCTTTGTGTCTCCAGAATTTAGCTCGTTAAATTCAATTATAACATGGGAGACGACCGCTTTCTGAATGAGGTTAAAAAATTAGTTTGGTATGTAATTTAGTTGTTGTAAATAATTTCCCTATAAATCGTATCACATTTGAACATCCTTTTGTTTTCTCCAATTCCTTTTGAAGTACATTTATCAAAAATCGCAAACTATTCTCAAAACCCAATTTATTACAGGTAAAATACAAGGCGAGAATCTAGTTCAAGTCTGTGTGTGAGACCTTTTTCTCATGCAAAACTATCCAATAAGTTGCTTGATTTAACGAAACAACCTCCAAGTTAAATGAGCTCTTCAATTGAAAAAATAATGGTCTAGGTCTCAAATTATAAGTTGCTCGACGGACAAAACAGAAAATGGTCCACGTCTCACATTAGAATGGAGAGTGCAGAGACTTGGAAAATGCATTCATCATAACCAGCAACCAAAATAACCGTATCTACCCGAGCATCGGCTTCTATTGCCCATATAGGCGTGCTTTTCTTTATCATTGTATATATAGAAGCAAGGCTAGAATAGAGATGTATATGTGGGCCTCCCAAAACTCAACCCATGTCTCTTATACAACAAGCCTCCAAGCCCAGCCCTTTTCCTATTTCATCTTGGCGCTAGAAGACACCAACGAAAGAGAAAGAGAGAGAGAGAGAGAGAGAGAGAGAGCACTCGAGGGAAGAGAGAAAAAGGAGGAAAAGGAAAAGTTCGCACACGTGATTGAACCCAAATTAACACCGTTTTGCAATGTGCTGGGTAAATAATCAAAGGCTCTAATTGTCTAAGAAAAGGAATCATCGAAATTAAGCTTGAAATTCAGTTTTAGGTTAATTCTAAATTGTTGCATTTGTTTGAAGAGTTTTCAAGCGATGTATATATATATAGAAATGATAGTTTAGCATGTCAGTCATTATAACATTTACGACATCTCAATTGGTACTTTGGCCTTGCTCGTAATGAAATTTTCAAGTTATCTCGTCATTTTGGGATGTAATCGAACAATAACCTTGGGTTGAATTGCAACTATTTCCAACCTAGGTTTAGGGGGTAGCTGCTAAGTTGGGGTTCTTGTAATATATCCAAATGACTTGAGTTTTGTAGGGAAAAAGTTATGGCGTAAATAAATTTAACATGTGAGCTGCATAGGGGACAATGTAGGTTTCACCATGAGTGAACTTTTTTGTTGGTGTGTAGGTGTTGTTTTATTGACAAATAGGTGTAGTGTAGTTGAATGTTTCATTAGGTACATAGGTCATTTGCATTATTTTTTGTTTAATTGCTAAAAATTCGAATGCATTGGCTCGAATAACAACAAGTTGATTTTTAGCTTTCCCAAATAAGTGATACTATTTCTTCTTTATGTTTGCAAATTCACATTTTGAAAAACAACAATATGAATTAGATATGATATGAGTGAAGAAATAACATATTTTCTGCGAATCAGTGTCTTCTGTTTGTTTGAAATGAAAAAGTTAACTTTTGACTTTAGTTTGAATTAATTGCTCGTAAATGGTTTGTAAAACCTTTTATGAAATAATCAAGAAAAGTTCCTATAGTATAGCAATGTGATTTTTGGAAAAGCACTTTGATATATATATTGAATGGTGAAAAGTTGTGATTTTGTTATTAAACCCGAGTTGTGAGATGGTTCTAGTTTTGGTTGTGAAATTACTAAAGTTTGAGATTGATGGATTATCTTCCGTATCTTTGTGAACCTATTGAGGCATTTGTGGATATGTGCTTACTAGTCTGAGATATCCTTATAGGCCGAGCCACCGACTGATGATCGATAGGATCTAACTAAGGAAGAATCTTGGTCACATAGTTACGAACGTTATGTGTGATCATAACTAGATACTTGAGCATGTGTTTGGTCAATGGAATTAATCATTGATGTGTGTTTTGATGAGAATGATCAATAAACTAGAGCATTGGCGTTTGCTTTGTTATTACCTTGAATATTTATGCTATGAACAATATATGGTAAAGTAAAAAATATTGCATTTTGGTATTCAAGATTTGTTAAATTCCGGATTTGGCAAAAGTGAGTTATGTTGGTATTTTAAATGTGCATGGTGATTGTTCATTTTGGTCGTGGTAGCTCATTCCTTCCATCTTACTTGTTATTAAGGTTCTTTAGTGAACACTTAAGTAGTGCAAGAGCATTTTTCATGGGGACTATTGGGAGTTGATTGTTGAATTTGATTTGAGGTTGCATCCTTTGGGAATTGATCCTTCAGTTTGATTTGAGGTTGCATCTTTTGGAAGGAAGCATGGCCATGTCATTCCTCAAATGTGGAATTAGGGGTGACAAGAGATTTTTCATCAATGAAACTAGAGAGAAGCTCTGAATTTGTGTTTGTATTTCTGAGTGAATCTAGATGAAGGGTTCTCTATTTTTACAAGAAAAGATCCTTAGAAACTTCAAGATTCACCCGGTTAACTTGGAGAATTCATTGCAACATTTTGCCGTGAAAACTGGATCGTTACACATAAACATACCTCATTGGTTGGCTTCAGAATTGTTCTATGTTTTTTTTGTGCGCAGGGGAAAATCTTTCTTTCCGGAATAGTCCGGTCGTCTAACCTGAGAACCATTACTGCACGAAACGGCTTGCCTTTTGCATTTCCTGGTCCTGTGAAGGGAACAAAAAGTGATGAAGAGTGGACGGAGTTTTTAACATGCCGGTGGATTTTGCATCTCCTGCAGAAGTACAAGGATCAGGGGGGAATGGTTCTTTTTGTGTGGAGAATGGTGAAGCTGCCTATAGACACCACAGAAGGAAATCCTGCAAGAGCCCAAGAGTTAACTTCGCATTGGAGAGCCGCTAGTGAGGACTACTGAAAGAACAATTCAGGAACGAGATATTATGATCTTTTGTTACTTCATGCTGACTCGAAAGCACGAAGAGTCATCCATTTTCGAGCTTATGAAAGGCAGCATCATGTTTGTGTAGCTCCAACGGACGGTTAGTTACTGAATTTTGCAAGCAGATTGATTTAAGCAGGTGAACATTCTAACCCAATAGTCAACAGGGTTCATAATGATTCGATGATTGGTTATCCATTATCGTTGAGATAAAGGTTGGATAATCTTCAAGATGAAATCTCCAAGAACATGGTACAGTTTTAGCCGATATCAATATCAACGGATTGTAATGAAAGGAGGGCAGGTTGGTTTGACATGGAGAATCGAAACAAAAGACGAGAAGTGCTTCACTTACTTAGAGCAGCAAATAGTTATCTAGGATATCCATGAGAAAATATTAGGTGGTCCGGGCGCACCAAGTCAGCATGGTCCCGGGCAGTAGGTACAACTTACTTCTGAAGTTATTCCTATAACTCGAAGTGCCCTGTCTGCATCAGTCATGCACCAACTAAAAGAGAGGAAATCAACACACTAAACGCGTAGAGGACTGTAGAATGAAATTATTCCCAAGAAAAAAAGGCGCATGCAAATGTAAAATTAAGTGAACCATAAGGGGAGGAGCTATGGTGTCTCTTAAAGGTTTATCAACTACGAAGTAATTTTATCAACTCGTGTTTACTGGAGGCTACCAACCTATAACAAATAATCAAGTACAACGCAATCGATCTTTACCTTGAAGACAGTTGCAGACTTCAATCTCCTTTCTCATTGTTGATAGTTTATTTGTAAAACAAACTAAGAGGTGTCTTGTTCCATATCGTAAGGATATGAGTATGCACGTGAATAAGAGTTGGCACTAATCAATGATCATTATTTTATTTATTAAAATTCAAATTAATAATTATAAAATAACTATTGCATCTTATTGAAACTGTGACTGTTCTTAATAGAGTGATGGTTATTTTTTAATTATTTAATTTCGCATTTATTATTTTTGCCTAACGGTTATCTTTACACTCTTACAACCTTTGAAAGGTTGTATTTGTTCATAAATAACTTGCTCATCTTTTGAAAAGTTGTATTCGTTCAAATGTATTTATTCAACATTGGTTTTGATTAACAAAACTTTCAAGTATTTTCATAATCTTCTCCTTCTGATTTTTTCGAAATATAGTCATTGTTTCCAATTATTTCCTTAAAAAAAAAAGGAGAAATGCTGTGTTATGTGGTATTCTCATTTAAAATTCCATTGTATTCTGTAGAAAATTTGGTGGTGGCGTTAAGCAAGATTGGAGACAAATAAATCCTTAAAAAAACTAATACCATGCTTCAAAATCGGACTTAATCGCTTCAAAGATCCGACTTTATCTAACCAATTCGAAACCATATTTTGTAACACTCACGACATTAGGAACTGCTTCAATAAGCTCAGTGGCTTCATTATAGAGCCCCTGGCCCAGTCATTACCAGCAGCAGATTGCGCATATGCAATATTACCAGGCCTTCCCATAGGAAGCTGTTCGAATTGTAACCACGGTGCGTGGTTCATGATCCATCAGCACAGCTCGAGGAACAAATCTACCACGAGATGCATCATTATAGTAGACATTGACACTGCATATCAGATGTCCCGATTTACCCACCAGTTGCATCCCATGTTCGTCGCAGACGACTTCACAAAATTCGGATCCAATTTTGTTACCACATTGCCCATTTTGAACATGAAGGATCTCTCGTCATTCCTATATTCACTTCAAACTAAAACTGCATCGACCGCATAGGATTACGACCAAATTAAATTCAAAATTATGATGATACATTGTTCAAGAAATAGATGAGGAATCAACCAACTCGTAGCCCAAGGCAATTTTAGTCTCATTGTTTTATCCTGTTAATATCTTTCAACCAGCCAAAATAATGGGGAAATTGTACAAATCAATCCTAACCCTATTATGCGGACCCCTAAAATATTCAATCTTACCAATTTAGTCATAAATCTTTACACGAAATTCTAAAACAGTCATCCTAATTAATTTTTACAGGAAATCACTAATATGGTGATGTGCTATGTAAAGACAGCTAGCAATTATCAAATCGCCACGTTAGAATTTCCATAAAATTTGGACGAAAGACTACTTTGAAATTTTAGGCAAAGGTTTAAAATTAAACTGACAATATTGAATGTATAGGACTAAATTAGCATTCAATATATTTATGACTAATTGGATAATTTTCTCTAAAATAACCTGAGAGAAGTTTCTTGTTCTCTTTCGTAAAGTGTTGTTCTAAAAATAATAAGTTATGAACTCTTGGCGGTTTTTTATGAAAAAAGAAAAATCGATATCATGGAGTAAAGTAATTACTATTAAGTATGTTTTCTCCTGAAAGGCAAAAAGCTAGAGGATAACTAGCTTCTATCTGGTTTTTACAAGTAAATTTTTTTACGCCAAAAAATTTGGGGGAAAAGAATCCCATTTAAGTTTCTAAAATTATCGCTACATGAAAATATATTTAATTCAGTGAAATTTAGCTCATTAAAAAACTAAGATAAATGTGGATATGTGTGGTCGGTTTTAAATAAATTTTAATTCCATAAAAAAAGTTTCAACAAATTGATAGATGAAGATAAGGAAGAGATCTATAAAATATATCTAATCAGTACTTGAATTGAGGGTTTTGATCACGTCAAAGTGCCATAACTCATGTACATCTAGCATTACTCCTTCTCAACGATTAACTTGAAAAAGTTCAAAGAGTTTGGAGAACTTTTCAACTTATCACCTAACAACAAATGAAAAACATTTTCTTTTATTAAAACAATATTCTCACTCTCGTACTAACCCAAGATTTTGAATACTTGCCCATAAAATTATGTGGAAATTCAATTATAGGGATGAATATATAACAAGTGCCATAACTCATGTGCAATACTCATTAGAGTGCTATATCTTTTAATTGATTACAAGAATGCCATTACTCTCAAAAACATTCACTTTGAATGTTGTAATTTTTAAATTTATTACTTAAGTGACATCTTATGTTGGATTTTGACATTTATGGTGAACAGTTATCGAAAGTTACAGCATTAGGAGTGAGGCTCGTAGTGAAAGCTACTTTACGCGTGATTTGTTTTTTGTTGTATATAAACTTTTTGCTCCTCTTGAATTATTTAATAATTTTGTCACGTGAACCATCATGCTCGCGCACGTAGCGCTTTGTTTGTTTTTCGCAAAAAACGTAGTTATTTTTAGAATTGTTTGGATGAAATTTGAAAATTAAGTGGAAAATATTTTTTGATGTTCGGTAAAGAAAAATCTTTTCCTTCATATACTCTTTTTCATTTTATTTTATTTTTTAAAATGGATTTTTCATATTTTTAAAATTTTGATTTTTAATTATTTTTAATTTTTAAAATATATTATTAATTTTTTTCATTTTTTTTTGTTTTCCAATTCCTTCTTTTCTTGGCCGGTCATTGGCCACGTAAATGGCCTCGCGACGGGCCACCGACAAGCCTCGAGCTTGCCGATGAGCATGAGGCTTGCTACTTATCGAGATTAGCGAGCACGAGCGTAGTGCTCGAGGCTCGCCAGATCGATGAGCGCAAGCCTTAGATCGATCGAGCTCAGAAGTTCCCAAGAACGGCCGACAACTACCAAGAAAGAAGAAAATCGAAAAAAAGAAAAGAGCGATTAAAAATAATTCGAATTAAAAAAGAAGAAGAAAAATTAAAAATAATTCCGAATAAAAAGAAAAGAAGAAAAAAATGGGAGAATAAGTAATAATCTAGTGTGTGAGACAAAGTAATCACATGAAAAATGTTTTTCACTTTTCAAAAGTAGAAAATATTTTTCTATAATTTAGAAAACTTTTTTAAAATATTTCCTTAAGAAATTTATTTTCCGTAAAATGAACGTTGGAAAGATTCAGAAAATTTTTTCTTGAAAATTATTTTTCACCGAAGGGAGTCTTAAAGTGCTATCTTGGACATAATTGATTTTGTCACAATCGTTGACCTTGACTTTTGCGATAAAGGTCGAACCACTTTCATAAGTACTTTAATCACTTTGGTTTATTACGAAGGTTCAGAGAAGGACAGCATGCCACCTCACTCTCTCCTTCGAAACTTCCTTAACACAGTCTCTGATCTTTTCTCCCGCTTCTGCCCCCTGTCGATTTCCCCCTCTTGCCCCTAGAAAGCGCTATGGGGGATGGCACCTGCGTAATAAGGGGCAAGGACGGGGGCCGAACATCCTCACGCGGAATATACGTAGTTTTAAAGCGCGGGGAGACTTTGCACAGACGAGGAAGTTAAATCAGCTCTGCTTCGTCTTCTCTCTTTCCTGCTCTTTCTTGGCGATCTCGCGAAAGCTATGGGCCACGCGAGCGACACTGCCATCTAAATATCCCTCGATTCTCTCTGTCTTTCTCCGCGCTTTGTCATTTTGTTAGGTTTGAAGGGAAAACGAAGAGGGGTCTTCTTCTCTCTGTCTCTGTTTCTCTCTGCCTTCAGCTTCGTTTGTCGTTCGCTATGTCGGAGGCGGTCGTGGTGAAGGAGAGGGAGGGTGGGAAGGAGGTGAGGAGTGTGGATGAGATTTTTAAGCTGGCCGACGAGAATGTCGGGAAGAAGAAGATGGAGGCCCTGGAGCCGCCGGGAGAGGTGATTAAGTCTGTTCTGTTCCAACATCAGAAGGAGGGTTTGGGTTGGTTGGTTCATAGGGAGGATCCTGGGGAATTGCCTCCCGTTTTGGGAGGAGAGATGGTGAGTATGTGAACGTGTTGACGAACTATCCTACAGATAAGCGGCCGGAACCTCTGCAAGGTGGGATTTTCGCAGATGATATGGGCTTGGGTAAGACTCTGACATTACTTTCTTTGATTGCTTTTGATAAATTTGGTAGTTTTATAGCTGGGGATGGTGTCAATAGTGCTGGTGAACAATGCGGGGATGATGAGGTTCGATCTGAGTCGGCTAAGAGAAAGGGTAAGAGAGGTAAACGAGTAAAGGGGTTTCTCAGTCGCAAAAGAAGCGTAAAACCCAAAAACTGCTTCAACTAGTAATCAGAAGGCATCATCTTCAAGTCTAGACGAGACGCCTGATGTGCTGAGTACCAAATCGACTTTAGTTGTGTGCCCTCCATCTGTGCTTTCCACTTGGAATACACAGCTAAGCGAGCATACTATTCCTGGGAAGATGAAAGTATATAGGTATTATGAAAAGAGGACGAGAGATGCTGAGAAGCTTAAGAAATATGATATTGTGTTGACCACCTATACCATATTGGCTAATGAGGAACCTTGGGAAGAATCTCCTATGAAAAAAAGAGTGGTGGAGAGTCATTTTGGATGAAGCTCATTTGATTAAGAATGTGAATGCCCAACAAAGCCAAGCAGTCACTAAATTGGAGGCTAAGAGGGGAGGTGGGTCGTAACTGGAACACCTATTCAGAATGGTTCGTTTGACTTGTTCTCTTTGATGTCATTCTTGCGGTTTGAGCCTTTTTCTATAAAGAGCTATTGGCAAAAGTTTGATCCAGCGTCCACTCAGCCAAGGGAATCAGATAGGGCTTTCCCGTCTGCAGGTAATTTTTTTTGGTGTCGATTATCTAACAATTTATGCATTGAAGAGAAAGATATATGTCCGATTTTGAGGATTAATATTGCAGCATGCCCATTTAGGAGGTTATGTTAAAAATGGAATTTTCTAGGCATAATATTTTATTCAATAAAGAGTCATCTGTGCTGCTTAGTTTTTATCTGATCTATTTAAGAAGTCTTAAAATGTTGCTTGAGATTATTAATACATGAGATACCGCAGTTATTTAAATGTGAGGGACAGAGAAAAGTGTATAGTTTCTCCTTCTTCCATGTGATTCACTGATTAGTTGGAGAATTATAACAATCACTTTGACTTATAAAACCAGGATAAATGTTTTCATGATGAAATTGCCTTGTTAGTTCATATCCAGCTTTTATTCTCATGTGCCTAATAGTTGTGACTGTTAATTTCTATTCTTGTGTGAGCTGCACTCTTTATGTGGTATTTTGTGTACTTTGCTCCATTTCAGGTTCAATGCTTTATTTCTCTCTAGAGGACAAAGGACAAGGGTTTGATTCGATTACCCCAAAAAACAATAGAGACTCATTATGTTGAACTTTCGTGAAGAACGTGAACTGTATGACCAGATTGAAAGAGGCCAAGAGTGCTGTCCAGGAATGTATCAATGCTGGTAGTTTTGATGCGTAATTACACTACTGTACTTGGTATAATTCTGAGACTTAGACAGATATGCATTAGCATGGCCTTGTGCCCTCCCAGATCTGAAGTCGCTTCTTCCATTTGACAATATTGAAGGTATTGTGAAGTCTTAATGGATACTATGTGTCATTTTATACATGACTTGGTATATTATTTCACCATTGAGGAGAGAATTTGGCGAAGATTGTTTAAGTTAGTTTTGGTGGTTGAGCTGGTGTTGTGCAATTGTTGTCACGGTAGTTTTTTGTGGTTTTACATTGTAAACATTTGACATGCAAAACTAGGTTTCAGTTGTTTGAACATTTCTGATTCTTGAATTTCCTCTAGTTTCTCACTAAGCCAAAATTGGGAAGAAAGAAAGAGTTGCTGTCATAATGCTTCTTCTAGTTCACTGTACAATCTGTTCATGAATCAGCATGTGTACTTAAATGTTCTCATGATTTACAGTCAAAGGAAGTTTTGCCTCATTTGGGACATTAATTAGAGCGATGGCTAGTATTGTTAGTAATTAAATTTTGAGTAAGATTCTTGGATGGCAAGGATGGGAGTTGGATAAGTTTTACTCCTGACCTGTGTACAGCTTGCTTGTGAAGTAGTCAACCTGATCTAAAACTCTGGTTGGCTACACACATACGTGGGACTCAAATATGAAGTCAGTTTACCTCAACAGTATTAATTGGATATCTGCTACATGCCAGTCAACCCACAGAAGCATTGCATGATAATTCTCCTTTCATTTTGGGTTTTTTAATAATAACTTGGAAATTTAATATGGCACGTGTTATCTGCAATCTGCCTGCTACTCAGCTATCTAAATTTGCCTTGGGAGTTTTGACTAGATCTGAGGAAGTGTTTTCTTATGTTGAGTTTGAAGAACACACTTTGAAGACTTTATAGAACTTAGACTTTTGTTATCGATGGATATCCTTAAATTTGTACTTTTGGTTAATTATGCAACTGAATTTTCCTTTTTAAGTAAATAAGGCCATGGACAGTGTCATGTATTAAGATTGCGTTTCCATTATTTGACCTTGAAAGTTATGGAGGTCCATTGTGCTTTTTTCTGATGTGCAATGTACAATAGATAACTGTGATCTCAACTGTGGCAGATGTATCTAATAACAGAGTTGTCCGTTTCTTCTACCAAAGTTTCTGCTCTTTTGGAACTCCTCCTTGCAGCAAAGGACCAAAAATTGACTTCAAAATCAGTCGTGTATTCCCAATTTACAAGCATGCTAAAACTCTTGGAAGAGCCACTTAAAGCAGCTGGTTTTAAGATCTTGTGCCTGGACGGTTCGATGAACCCAGAAAGGAGATCAGAGAGATTGAAAAGTTTGGAGCGCACGAGCAAAGTACAGCCACCGTGTTGCTTGCCAGCCTCAAGGCTTCTGGTGCTGGTATAAATCTGACGGCTGCATCGACGGTTTATCTGCTAGAACCGTGGTGGAATCCTGCAGTCGAGGAACAAGCCATGGATCGAGTTCACAGGATCGGGCAAAGGAGGATGTGAAGATTGTAAGGTTGATAGCACGTAACAGTATCGAAGAGGATATTGGAGTTACAGGAGAGGAAGAAGAAATTGGCAAGGGAAGCATTCGGGGAGAGGGTTTCGAAAGATCAAAGCGAGATAGGGTTGGACGATTTACGTGCGCTCATGTCGTTGTGAAGACATGGAGAAGTAGTTGTGGATACTTTTTTGTAAGTTTCTCACAAGTAAATTTTTGTTTGCTTACTTTTGGCTATTTTCAATGTTGGTGGGCAAATTTCATGTAGAATGCTGTAGCCAGCTTCAATTGTCCTGAAAATTTTTGTGTAAATTCTAGTCCAGACATGTTTATGTACTTAAACTCAGTTTGCAAAAGCATGAACTGTTTTTTACATGCTTGAGCACGAGATGTTGGAGGACTAATGGCACTTATCATTCCAGGTGCCCAGATGCAACTACTCTTGTTGCAAATGTTGCCACCAAGTCTATTGTTTTGTTGGATATCGCCTCTGGACTTCAATCTTCTAATTTAGATTGTAATTTTAGTTTCATCTGTGCAAAATCTGTGGAGTCATAGAAGAAAGGTTTTGTTGGATATCACCTCTGGACTTCAAAGTGGAGCTGTAACAGAAAGCTAGAATCTAGTTCAACTCTATTTGTGAAACTAGACAGAATGTATCTGAGTGAAATCAAATGAGGGGATCTCTATCTGTACAAGGATCCTTGATCTCTAACCCAATCTAACAGTAGAGATTAACGGTAGAGATCAACGGTAGAGATCAATGATCTAGAGTACTCAAGAAAAGTCCTTAGAAGCTTCAAGGTTCACCTGTTTAACTTGGAGAAATTCCTTGCAACATTATGCCTCATTTATCAGCTTGAGAGTAGTTCTATTTTTGTGGATTGAGTGAAAATCTTTCTTTTCAGAATAGTTCAGTCTTCTAACCTGAGAACCATTACTTCACGAAATCGACTTGCCTTTTTCCATTTCCTGGTTCTGTGAAGGGAACAATAAGTGAAGAAAAGTGGACAGAGTTTAAAATGCCGGTTTATCTTGTATCTCCTGAAGAAGTAAAAGGATGAGGTGAGGGAATGGCGGAGCTGCCTATAAACTCCACAGAAGGAAATTTTGCAAAAGCCGAAGAGTTAACTTCCCACTGGAGAGCCGTTAGTGAGGGACTCCTGAAGGAGCCGTTAGTGCTTCATATGCTGTAAGTTTAACAAGCATCAGGGTTTGAACTTTGGAGCTACATAATCTATTTCATCGCACCGACAATATATAAGTCATAGCGAATTCATTGACATCACGTGAGAACTGATTCAATCTTTTTACTTTTTTTTTTTCTATTTTTCATTTGAGTACTATTTCAACCTCCGCATCACACCTGCACTTTTGATAGTGGTCCATCTGCACAAAA